>APFE030314237.1:0-19031 GCA_000404065.3 Pinus taeda | reverse complement strand
TCTTGATATGTCCTTCTATCTTGAGAGTTTGAGGAGTGGTAATTTCTTCAAATGCATTACAAGATATGGTCGGATTCATTTCTTGATGCTTGATGTGATCTTTCACTTCTTGAACATTTTTCTTCCTGATATGTCCTTCTATCTTGATAGTTTGAGGAGTGGTAATTCCAACCAATGTATTACAAGATATGGTCAGATTCACTTCTTCTTTCTCAACGTGATCTTTCAATTCTTGAACCTTTTTCTTCTTTACGTGTCCTTCTATCTTGAGAGTTTGAGGAGTGGTAATTCTCACCAATGCTTTACAAGATATGCTCGGATTCATTTCTTCTTTCACTGGGGTTGGTTCCTAGTGTATATCCTCTTCTTTTAATGTTTCTTGATCCTTTTCTTCCTCCTCTTCATAATCTATGTAAAATAATTTCTTATCAGCACACTTATGACCTTTAGTGTATTTTTTATCACAACTGTAACAAATCCCTTTTGTTCTTTTTTTGTCCAATTGTTGTGGTGTCAACCTTGTAGGTTGTGGAAGGATAGGAGAAACAATACTTCCATATTTATAGTTGTAAGGGGTATACTTCCTTGTTTCCATAATTTTTCTTTCCACTTTTCTTGCCCTGTCCAATGAATCAGGTTCTCAGTGATGAACCTCATGTTGAATGTTATCCTTTAAAGTCCCTATGGAGACATCAATCCTCTACTTCTCTAGAATATCATTTTACCCTATATTAAATTTTTGAAGGTCCTCAATGTTCTCTTCCATTGAAAACTTCTGTTTGAGATTTATCAATAGACTAAAGAAGGTGTTACTCTTTGTATCCTGATAATGTGTTATTATTTCGTCTGTGAAAATTGACCACGTAACAAGTGGTTTACGAGAGCAAAGCCCTTTATACCGTAAAAATTGATCCTGTTCTAAATAATTAGATGCAATACATACCTTTTGTAACAATGGTACACCATGTAGATCAAAATATTTCTCCATCTGTATTATCTAATTTACCGGATCCTTGCCATCAAACTTCCTCATCTCACTTTTTCTTTATTTTAGGAGCTCGATCTTGAAACGATTGTAACTCTGTAATTTCAAATATACAAGTTTTGAAATTTTGTCTTGTAGTTTCCCTCTTGTCCTCTTTCTAACCTGGAAAGTCTGATCAAGATTGGATTCTGTAAGGAAGCCTTAAGTCAAATCAACCACAATGACCCGATTGTAGACTGGTTCAGTAGATAAAACTTGTACGAAGTGTCATGTGTCACTGTTTCAACCTTAGGACCTCAAACCGATACACAAAAAACTAAAGTTTGTTCTCTTTGTGTAACTTCTTACAAAATTTCAATTTGATTCTCAGAGAGAAAGTTATGATGCTTTTCCCAAGGTCACCTATTTAGGATGTAATTCGGGCACCTGTAAAAACCCTAAATGTCTCAGATTATATCTCCGAAAATATATCGAGACATGATCGGAAATTTGGATCTGAGCTTCACCAAGGTTTCAGTTCAAATGGTTTTTAATTTTAGATTATGAACCTTCGTAGAAAAAATATTATAGCAAAAATCCCACGATGACCTGTTTGAGATGAAACTTTGGAGCTTGCAACAACCCTAATTTCCTCAGATTATATCTCTGAAAATATATCGAGACAAGATCTCAAATTTGGACAAGAGGTTCAGACTGATTTCTACTCAACTGGGTTTTTCTTTTAGCTTCTGAAACTTCGTAGTGAAAAGGTTATAGCGAAAATTGCATGATGTCATGTTTGGAGCAACGAAACCCTAAAATCCATAGCTCTGATATCAAATGTTATGAAACCAGCTCACAAAAAGAGAGAAATGATAGATCAATGCCTTAGAATTCAGTCTCTTCGAGGGGGAAACCTCCTTTACATTACACAAATGAACAATTCTTGGATGATACAAACGACAAGACCTTCCTTCTATATATAGGAGTCTAAGGGGTCATAATATAATCATAGCCGACATAACAAAAATAATGTAAAGTGCACACAATAACAATAGTGGGCTTCTATGGGGCACAATAATTAACAATATGGGAACTACATGGGTACAACAATATAATAAGGGGGTTGTACTAATAACAATAAGGGGTTACACTAGTAGTATAGGGGCCTAACAACGGGATACAAAGAATCAAGGATAATGAGACCAAAATTCAATTTTCTTCTCTTAGGTTGGAAGATGCAACACTTATTTGGTGGGAGTCCAAAACACAAGAGGAGATGAAGAAACATGGTAAGGTAGAAAATTTTATCCATTACATGAAAAAGGCTATAATGGATTGCCAAAACTTGAGGCAAGCTAAGGAAAAAATGTGAAAAGCTATACTCAAGAATTTAGGAAAAGGGCTTTGATTTTGGGTATAGATTATTCCTCCAAAGATACTCCACTCAAATACATTGGAGGATTGCATAGTTATTTAAGACAAACTATTATAATGTTTAACCCTACAAAACTAGATGAAGTTTATGTAAAAGCAACTCATTTAGAAGAAAGATGAAAGAATATTTGTGAAGAAACTAGTGAGAAGTCATTTAAGTCTGGAAAACAGCGAAAAGGGAAGTTCAAAGGAAAAGATAAAAATAATGCTTCAATCAAGAAAGAAGGAGAAAGAATCACATGGAAACATTGCTCTAAACAAGGCCATGATGAATACCACTATTGGAAACATCATCCTGTATTATACCCAAAGTGTTTAATAACAAGGGGAAAGAAAATACTTATGCAACTACACAACAAAATCTAGGATCTGATTCCAGAGATGAAGCAAAAATCATAACCAAGGGATTGAAAGGTAAGGATTCAATTGCAAGTACTAGTTCTTCTAGAAAACCCTTTTAAACTCAAAATGAAAGACAAATAATATATTTGTTCGATATTACAGTCGTCACAAAACATGACAAACTAGATACTTTTTTTTTTTATAGTGGTTCACAAGAAAACCTCATTTCGGAAGACATTGTCAAGAAATTAAATTTGGAAACTATTGTTCATCCTAAACCTTATCCTTTGGGTTGGGTATGTGACAATGCCAAGTTGCAAGTGACAAGAAAATGCATGCTTAGATTTTCGATCACTGCAAATTTTATGATGAGGTAGAACTTTATGTGGTACCACTTGACATTGGTGGAATTTGTTTGGGAAGCCCATACTTAAATGACATGAAATTCATATTTCATAACCATGAGAAGAAGTATCACTTGTTTAAATATGGGATTGAGGACATTGTTAGAGCACATACAAAGAAGTTGAATTTGTCTCTTGTGAATGCTAGATAAATGAAGAGGATTGTAAATGCTAGTCACGATTTTGCATTGTTGATGACTAAACATAAAGATGTTGATGAATCTCATTCCTTCCAAGAATGTGATGCAACAACAAAATATGATTTAGTTGAAGTTTCTAATGCATATGATAAGATGTTTGAAGAATCTAATGTGTTTCCTCCTAAAAGAGGTAAACAACATGGTGTTCATTTGCAGCAGGATGATTCACTTTTGAACATTGGTTTGAACAAGATGCCAATCTTAGAGAATGTAGGAATCAAAAAGAAAATGCAAGAGCTACATGATGAATGGAACATTAGTTCTAATACATATTATTGTGGGTCTCCTATTTTTTTTTCTTTGAGAAAGAATGGTGCATGGTGATGGCAACGACATTTGGTTAAGAGTCAAGCCCAAAACAAGGCTAGACATGATAAGCTTCATCTTGACCACATATTTCAAGTTGGAGATGAAGTAAAGCTTTGCATTAACAAAGAAAAACTTCGAGGTGAAAATAAATTGAAATAAGGTAAGCCTCCTTTGGTTGAAGACGTAGGAGATAATGTTAACATTTCTTTAACATAATTTTTCTTTTCTAAATATCTTGAATAATTGCACCAAGTACCTATACTTGACAGCGAAATAGGGACTTCAAGAAGAAGGAATGGGAAGCACCTTCATATGGGGTTCAAAGGTAAAAAACTACGAAAATATAAATGGATTGAAAAGGGAAGGATGACAGAACAATACCCTCATCTATTTATTGACTTAAAATAGTCTTTTGGAGGTCTAAAAGCTTCTAGTTAGGAGGATTGATCTAGGGGATTAGTGAAGTGCTTAAGATTAAAAGTGTCCAAAAGTCCTAAAAACATATACTAGCGCGTATATCTCAATGACCTAAATCAACGCAACTTGAATCTCTCAAAAACAATATCATATGCTCCCGATATTGTGTTCTGATCATTTTCCCAAACCTATAAATATTTTGCAGATTGGTTGTAGGAAAACTAATTGGACAGTCTGTACAATAACTGGGCTAGGTGACTGCACATGCTGACTATACATATTGGGTCAATTGCAGGTTGACCAATGTCCAAGTGTGATTGGTTTGAATTTGGTTGACTTTTATTGGTTTTTAAGTTGTTGAGTTAGACCAATGGGGGGTACCATGTGGCCCAATCATGGGTTACAACATGGCACCCAGGGATCCACTAACATTTTGGGTGAAGACCGAACTATAACTAGCCAGATTCGTTCACATGACCTATGGACTAGCAGAGCATAAAATTATTGCTCTGTTGTTGACGTGGTTCTTAACCTATTCGTCCACAATACCTATTTAAATTTTATACAAATGGTTAATGGGGCATGGGGTTAGGGCCAAGCCCTAGCCCCCAGTCACCCCATTCCCATGGGACTGTGGGTAGTGGAGATGAGGGCTCAAGCCTAGACATACTTTACAATTCCAACACCATTCATTCCAAGTCACAGGACCAAAACTATAACTGGAGTGCACTATAGTTGTGAGGAGTGAGAAAATGGGACCAACACCACATCACATTGTGTACCATATGCCAACATCATAATATCACATAGCACCAATGGTTCATGGTGGAGTCATGGGGACCAGCCTTGGATGACATGGACCCATAGAACAACATTGAAGGCAACGAGAGCACCAACATTCATGGGGTTAGAAGTGTGGGGACTAGATACGGTTGCCTGAAGAACTTGTAACCACATGTCAAGAACGAAGGAATAGGTGCGGATTTTGGCGATGGGCATGGAAATTTTGGAACAACTGTCGATCTTATTGCAACATGAAACCAACTTATGAAAGGGCCATGGGCTATGCCAACAGGGGCGGGCGGTTGCACCAACCCTCTAGTGCATGGCCCCATGTGGCCCTAGTTTTTGCATAAGGCCTTATTAGGCATTTAAACCAAGAGCCAAAATGCACCAATTTTAATGTGAATTTCACCAATGCGGGGAAAAATTATCACTTGATGTGCCCAGTAAATGTGAATTCGTAGGATGGATAGCAGTTCAATCCATTTTGTAGAGCAGCTAGTAGAATAAGCATTAAGAGAGCATAACTTCTTTAGTTTTTGGCCAAATTGAGCCCAACTATAGCCTAGATAGAGGTTTTTGACTATTCTAAAGCCATTGGAGACATAATATTTACATTGTGAGAACTTTCAATCCATTTAAACACAAATTTGAGAACCAAATGAAAGAGGCCCATCATTGGAAGCTATACCAGGATATGTAGCCCAGGAGGGGTGAACTCCTTTATCATTTTTGTTGTTATGTGTTTCTGATATGGTATATTGTCTCTGTTATTGGTGTTAACTAAGTTTAAAAATCATAATTTTATAATTTTTGCAAAGGGATCCATTGCTAACAACACATAAGAATTTTACTTGCAAATTTTTACATCACTTCAAGTTTACATTACAGATCAACAATGGTGCTTGGTTCACATTCCAAGCATCAAGGCATCAAAATCTTTAAGAATAAGGTCTTCATTCCTCTAAAGGAGTTACCTAGTTTGAAGTAACTTCAAGATTGAACTCCATCCATTGTATTATTTTAGGGGATAGACTCTATCTTCTATAATGGAACCAAAAATAATACAACAAAATATTACACCTCTTAACATATATTACAAATGATCAAGTGTGAGACTCATTACATTTCAAAGGGAACGACTATCACCACACCAAACCTCCTCTCACTTTTGTCTAGCTCTCATTTGACTCAAGCGAGGTTCTCATTAGGATAGGATTTCAAGGGTTTGGTACTTCCAACATTCAAGTTCAAATATTTCCATGGCTCACTATAAAGGTTTAGCTTGACCAATAGAGATTCATATATGTTACTAAACATACATTATCAAGGTTTACTATATGGTCTTGGAGAAGAAATCCTAACCTTTTTTTTCAAGGATTGCAACAAAAATGGGCGATGGAGGGCAATAAATCATTTCATTACTATGCCAATATTTTTCTTATGGGATAGGGAATCACGGAGGAAAAAAATTGGAAATAAAAGGATATTTATGTAGGTGCAAGGAAGCAAGGGAGAAAACATATGTCCCTTAGAACTCCAACTAAACATCCTTGATTATTCAAATATGATATAAGGAAGTGAGTTTAACTAAGTAAATCTGAAAAGGAGTTTGATGATAGGTTCAAAGAGGCTTGGAGTAGATATAACTTCAAGTACTAGGGAAAAATAACCATGGTACCCTAGGGGTATGGGCCAGGTACCTTGCAATTTCAAATACAAATAAGGGAGGGACATTAACCAAGGTCACCTCAAAAGAACTTTGAAAATATTGCTTCAAGAGAAAAATAGGTAAAAATACAAGAAAAACTATGGTTCATTTTAATAACCCTTTTCCATTAATAGAAGACAAGATTGGAATATTGAAACTCACATTTAATAGTCCATATCATCAAAATTCACCTATAATTATCGATGAAAGGTAGTCTATCCACATCAAAAAATACAAAAATCCATTATAAAAAAGGAAGCGTTGATATCAATAAATTCCTCCAAAAGATAACTCCACTTGTTCCTCCATAGCCAAAATAAACAATAAATAGAAAAATTCAAAAAATTTAGACCTCTTAAGGGATTTCTCCCAAATCTTTAACTATGTTAAATGAGAGGAAGTGCACCTCTATTTATAGAGGAGGTTCTCATCTTCCCCAAAATTGAAATATTAATTTTCTATGCTAAAATTCGTAAATTAGCCCAAGCAGATGAAAAATGTCATCTTCACTATTAAATTAATAACAAAATACATAAGATGTGGAATTTTCATTTCACATGTAAAAAATAAAGTGGCTTGGTATCTCAAACATGATGAAATATCATTTAATGAGGGGCACCAAGTAGAAACCTTTAGTGCAACATCTAACCTCTAAATTCCCTTCTAAGCACAATCATCGTGTGCAAAGCAATCAAATGGGCTATAATGCAAACTAACTAACCTCCATATCCTCCTTCAAGTGGAAATTCTAGTCCTCCAAAGACCATTCCACACTATTGATTATTCCAATAATTATTGAAAGACTACTGAGGCTTATTTCAAAAATAAGTATATGTGGCTTAAGTGAGAATGATTAAGTCCTTACAATGTGAATATTACACAATCCTATGATCTAACCAAGTCTACCCCAAAACCACAAAACTTAGCAACAAGGTGATTTTTTTTACACTGAAGATACTCATAAATGGGACATCTTTTAAAATAGTAAGTGTAAATGGGTCGACATCTCCGAATGACCTTATATTTTACTATTCAAGCTAGTTTTTTTAACATTCATTCTTTCAATATTTTACAACGCCGCATTATGTCAACTTATCTACAAGTAACTTCATTGTCCCACAATATGTCAACTTATCTACAAGTAACTTCATTGTCCTAAAATGTAGATCTAGCATGAGAAAATAGAAATATTTTCTCTTTCAATGAAAATCTAGTTAAGGGAAGGAATAATCAAGATGCAACACACAATATGTAGTAAACAAGATGCAAGATGCAATTTCCATTTTCAATGCAATTGTTCCTATACTAATGGACATGCAAAACTTGAAATACCAATGATTTTTTCTTCTTTTCACTACACTTAATTCTTGAAATGAATAAAACTAAGATGCAAATGCTCAATTAGTGATTAAATTACACTTCTAAGAATGTATTAGAGAAAAATTCAGCCTAAACTTGCCCATGAAATTTTCACGTAATTTCCATGTCATAACATGTAAACCAATCAAAATCCTTCAAATTTAAAAAGAGGTACATGTAAATATTTTGGAGGGTAAAAAAGAAAAACTATTTTTTTAATTATACTTTTGGTTTATCTTGTTATAGGTTTACTCAAATTTCAAGTATAGACACTCATTGGATGCATAATTAAATTCCACATCCAATGAGTACCCATTATGCATAGTTTTGAGAAGACCTACATTGATAAAAATTGTAGATAAATTAAAAAAATGTGTTCACACTTGTTTAATGTATCTGCATATTTTATCAATGTGGGTCTTCTCACAAGTATACATAATGGGTACTCCTTGGATGCGAAATTTAATTCCGCATCATCAAGTGTCTACACTTGAAATTTGAGTAAATATATAAGAAGATAAGCCAAATATACAATTAAAAAAGTAATTTCTTATTTTCCCTCCAAAATTCATAACTCTTATTTTATTATTTTAAGTGTTATTTTATTATTTTTCCTTAGGAGGCCACTTTTAGACTGAAATATCCTCTAATGGAGGACTAAAAAAACGCTTCATCCAAGCGATCAACAATCAAATGAAATCAAGTTTTCATGCCACCTAATGATAAGAAAAAATAAAAATCAAAACCATTTCTTATCAAAGCTAAACAACACAAATGGAAACCAAGTGGAGGCTTTAGAGAGACTAGAAGACACTCTAGACTCAGGGAAGTTCAACTGGAAATAGGCTTACCAAAGAGAGTCTCAAGAACCAAGGTAAAATTTATGGAAAAATAGGGGCCAACAATGGTGTATAAGAGGCACCATTGCATTGCAACGCTAGTACAATGGGCCTAGGTGAAGTGCAACACTCTATCAAGAGCACATGGTCTACGTTGGGCCTGGGAAAGAGGATTCCAGAAAAAAATTAAAAAGAAGGCTCAATGAAATCACTTCCTAGGTCTGTTCTTCGTTGGATGATACAACAAAGGTCTGTTAAGGAGGTAACAAAACACAGTGGAAAAGGAAACCACCAAGGGAGTACTTCGTTCCCCAATATGGTCGTCGATTTGTTATATGCAATTTATGATTTCGGACAAAAGTATCTCCCTTGGGTCAATGGCTAACCTAGAAGAACATAGAGACAACACAATTCTTTTCCTTAAAGTAAATAGATGATGGAGTGAGGTCTATGTGTAATCCTTCACACACTTCACTCCTCCTTTAGCTTGGAAGTTCTAGTTCCATCTCTGAATGCCAAAATTAGAACCTACATAGTCAGATAACACAAGCTAAGAAACTATGAGATTTATGTAGTATCATATAAATACTTAATGCAATAGATCAACATGGTATTGAAATATATGAAATAACAACCTCACATGTAGGAAAACAATGGATTCTTTACATTAATATATAAGGAAGGAGATTACAACCATAAGTAGCAGTTGATCTTGTAGAAGAGATCCTCCAAGTTATTGACTTCTCCTTTCCTTGTCACAATATGAACCTCCAATCACACTAAATGCATGAGATAATAACCACTCACTACAACAACATAACTATTGGGCGTGTGTTATATTATTTCCACGACTAGCCTCAGTAGTGAAGTCCGGGGGTTATAGGGGAGTGGCCAACAACCCCTTCATTGTGTCAGGCACAACGGGGGTGTCACAGGTGAAGTGGAAACCCCCTCTATCAGGGAGTTTGAGGGGTGCAATAGCCCCCCTCTATGGGGTCTAGGACAATGCCTCTGGGAACATTTTTTTGAACCCTATATTAGGTGGACAGACCTACCTATAGTTTTGTTCGTGGTTTTCACACAAGGTTTTGGGCATGATTTTTTTTTGCGAGGCTTTCGCACATGGTTTCAGGAATGATGGTTTTTTTCCCATGGTATTTTGTAGATCTGGTCATGGGAACTATGGTCATGTTCTAATATACGGTTGATAAATTGGGGTTTATGGATTCTTTGGCATGTATATCTATACATACATATATATATATATTGTAACATTGAAAGGAATATAATGAAAAATCAATATGGTAGTCTTGGTTTTTGGATCTAGGGGAAAATCTTTGTGTATAACTATTTTATGTTTTATGCTCTCGCCATTGTTTATTTGCTAACTTTAGAATTCTTATTGTTGGATTGGTGTCCCCTGGGTCAGTTCTGGGCTCAAAATAACCCAATTTTTGATGTATTCTTTGTAAGTAATGTAAAGTCTCCATGATTTGTGGATGCGGAACGCATAGATGGCTAGGAGTTAGAGGGGTTTTAACCCCTTGTTTATGTAAAAGTTGAGTTAGTTTTGAGATCCACCCATGGTTCCTAGACCATGGGATTGTATGTAAAATGATAAAAATATGTGTGTCCTAGAGAGTCTAAGGCATGTCAGGATGGATGTAATGTGTCAGTAAGAAGAAAGTGACAACATAGAGAAGTGGGTAAAATAGGAGAGAAAGGCTTTGCAGCTAAGTGCACAGAAGTTTAGATAGAGTCTAGAGCTGAGTGCGCAAACCCCTGCAACTGAGTGCATAGGGTAGTCTTGAGTCTGTAAAGTTGAACTGAATATCAATAAAGAAGTTTACCAAAGAAATACAATGTATATATGTTTATTGCTATTTACTTTTGTTACAATATATGTTGTGGATGAATACTGTATTTATGAAATATTGATCTAATGGTGCGTGATTCTATTCGATAACTGCTAGATAATGTATGCAAGCATGTTTATGTATTTTCATGAAGAGTTTCCTGAATTATCTAATGTTTATTAGTAACAAAAGCTTACCTACGTGAGCCCTAATCTAGAATTGTTCTCCGATGCACATAAGTGAATAAATAAACTGATAAAGGTCCGCAAAATCCGATCATAGACCTTCGCAAAGGTCTCAAGACTATTTGAATAGAGTTGCAATATCGAGCCCTAAGGGCTTATCGATCTACGCAGAGGTAGATATGAGATGCTAAAAGACATCTCACTCATCTCTAGATGCAAAAAATTGGTTCTTGCATCCCCCCATATTGCTTTAGGTGAGACTGTAGCCTGCACTACGTGGGTTGTTGCTGAAGTGGCAAGTAGTGTAGGGATTTTTTGGTTGGCACAACTAACTCTGAACCTAGGTTAGGAACCCCTAAGCAAACAAATGGTTATGTTGCTAGAACTGGTATTTTCTTGAAGGAGATGTGTGATGTCACATCACTAGAACCTAATAAATAAAGAAATTGAAAATTGGTTGGATAGGAAAAATCACGAATTCGTGGCACAGAAAAACAAGAATCTGCACTTGTCAAAGGAGCAGTGATTGGATAGATATATGTATACGGAGATATACAAAATTTTCTTCTGCACCTTCCCGATCAAATTATATGAGTGGTTAGCTATGTTGGCAGATGTTCAATGGAGGTGGAAGCTTGATGCTCCAATAGTGTAGACTTCAGAACTGGTATGATGATTAGAAGCCTCTAAAAATCACTGGCTTGATCGAATTATAGGACGATTTTTTATAGAATTCGTAGTCGATATCTTGATCAGCTACAATGAAGCAGAGTGGTGATTTTTCAAGGGAGCACAAGGTAAATATTTAAGATCTTTGAATACTTGGATTAACATGTTGTTATGTTAAAAGAGTTATGCCATTGAATTGATGTTCGAAGCTATGCGAAGTGGAAAATTCTTTAGAAATCGATAAGGATCAGGACTGGAGTATAGTCCCTTCATTGGATCCCTTGTAATTGATGAAAGAGGGGTGGAAAGGACTCCAACGTGAAGTGTTGTTCAACTAATAGCACATGGTTTCCTGTAGACACGTCATCCATCCACTCCAACTCCACCTCCACGTCCATTGCATACACCTTCGCCCACACCTCCACCACCACCACCACCATTCAACATGTCGAACACAATGAAGCTGCAGATAAATTAAAAAAATGTGTCCACACTTGTTTAATGTATCTTCATTTTTTATCAATGTGGGTCTTCTCAAAAGTATGCATAATGGGTACTCCTTGGATCCAAAATTTAATTCCGCATCCAACAAGTGTCTACACTTGAAATTTGAGTAAATATATAAGGAGATAAGCCAAATATACAATTAAAAAAGTAATTTTCTTATTTTCCCTCCAAAATTCATAACTCTTATTTTATTATTTTAAGTGTTATTTTATCATTTTTCCTTAGGAGGCCACTTTTAGACTTAAATTTCCTCTAATGGAGGACTAAAACAATGCTTCATCCAAGCAATCAACAATCAAAACAAAATAAAGTTTGCATGCCACCTAATGATAAGAAAAAATAAAAATCAAAACCAATTCTTATCAAAGGTAAACAACACAAATGAAAACAAAGTGGAGGCTTTAGAGAGACTAGAAGACACTCTAGACTTAGGGAAGTTCAACTAGAAATAGGTTGACCAAAGAGAGGCTCAAGAACCAAGGTAAAATTTATGAAAAAATAGGGGCCAACTATGGCGTATAAGAGGCACCAGTGCATTGCAATTCTAGTACAGTGGGCCTAGGTGAAGTGCAACACTCTATCAAAAGCACATGGTCTATGTTGGGCCTGGGAAAGAGGAAAAAAAAAAATGAAAAGAAGGCTCAATGAAATCACTTCCTAGGTCTGTTCTTCATTGGATGATACAACAAAGGTCTGTCAAGGAGGTAATAAAACACGATGGAAAAGAAAACCACCAAGGGAATACTTCATTCCCCAATATGGTTGTCAATTTGTTATATGCAATTTATGATTTCAGACAAAAGTATCTCCCCTGGGTCGATGGCTAACCTAGAAGAACATAGAGACAAGAAACACAATTCTTTTCCTTAAAGTAAATAGATGATGAAGTGATGCCTATGTGGAATCCTTCACACACTTCACTCCTCCTTTAGCTTGGAAGTTCCAGTTCCATCTCTGAATGCCAAAATTAGAACCTACCCAATCAGATAACACAAGCTAAGAAACTACGAGATATATGTAGTATCATATAAATACTTAATGCAATAGATCAACATGGTATTGAAATATGTGAAATAACAACCTCACATATAAGAAAACAATGGATTCTTTACGTTACTATTAAAGGAAGGAGATTATAACCATAAGTAGCAGATGATCTTGTAGAAGAGATCCTCCAAGTTATTGACTTCTCCTTTCTTGTCTCAATATGAACCTCTAATCACACTAAATGCATGAGATAATAACCGCTCACTACAACAACATAATTTTTGGGTGTGCGTTATATTCTTTCCACAACTAGCCTCAGCAGTGAAGTTTGGGGGTTAGAGGGGAGCGGCCAGCAACCCCTTCGTTGCGTCGGGCACAACGAGGGTGTCACAAGGGGAGTGGAAACCCCCTCTGTTAGAGAGTTTGAGGGGTGCAGTAGCCCCCCTCTATGGGGTCTGGGACAACGCCTCGGGGAACATTTTTTTGGACCCTATATTAGGTGGACAGACCTACCTATGGTTTTGTCCGTGGTTTTCACACAAGGTTTTGGGCATGATTTTTTTTCAAGGTTTTCGCACATGGTTTTGGGAATGATGGTTTTTTTTCCCATGGTTTTTTGTAGATCTCATCAAGGGAACTACGGTCATGTTCTAATCTATGGTTCATGGATTGGGGTTTATGGATTCTTTGGTATATATATCTATATCTATATATATATTATTATATATATATATATATATATAATATATTATATATATATATATATATATATATAGATATTGTAACATTGAAAGGAATATAATGAAAAATCAATATGGTAGTCTCGGTTTTTGGATCTATGGGAAAATCTTTGTGTATATATATTTTATGTTTTATGCTCTCGCCATTGTTTATTTTCTAACTTTAGAATTCTTATTGTTGGATTGGGGTCCCTTGGGTCAGTTCTGGCTCAAAAGAACCCAATTTTTGATGTATTCTTTGTAATTAATGTAAAGTCTCCATGATTTGTGGATGTGGAATGCGTAGATGGCTAGGAGTCAGAGGGGTTTTAACCCCTTGTTTATGTAAAAGTTGAATCAGTTTTGAGATCCACCCATGGTTTCTAGACCATGGGATTGTATGTAAAATGCTATAAATATGTGTGTCTTAGAGAGTCTAAGGCATGTCAGGATGGATGTAATGTGTCAGTAAGAATAAAGTGATAACATAGAGAAGTGGGTCAAATAGGAGAGAAAGGCTTTGCAGCTGAGTGGACAGAAGTCTAGATAGAGTCTGCAGCTGAGTGCATGGACCCCTGCAACTGAGTGCACAGGGTAGTCTTGAGTCTGTAAAGTTGAATTGAATATCAATACAGAAGTTTACCAAAGTAATACAATGTATATCTGTTTATTGCTATTTACTTCTATTATGATATATGTTGTGGAAGAATAATGTGTTTATGAAATATTGATCTAATGGTGCGTGATTCTATTCGATAACTGTTAGATAATGTATGCAAGCATGTTTATGTATTTTCAGGAAGACTTTGATGAATTATCTAATGTTTATTAATAACACAAGCTTATCTATGTGAGCGCTAATCTAGAATTGTGATTCTATTCGATAACTGTTAGATAATGTATGCAAGCATGTTTATGTATTTTCACGAAGACTTTGATGAATTATCTAATGTTTATTAATAACACAAGCTTATCTACGTGAGCGCTAATATAGAATTGTTCCCTGATGCACGTAAGTGAATAAATCAACTGATAAAGGTCTGCAAAATCTGATCGTAGACCTTCGCGAAGGTCTCAAGACCATTTGAATAGATTTGTAGTATCGAGCCCTAAGGGCTTATCGATCTACGTGAACGCAGATCTGAGGTGCTAAAAGACATCTCACTCATCTCTGGATGTAGAAAATTGGTTCTTGCATCCCCCCATATTGCTTTAGGTGAGACTATAGCCTGAACTACGTGGGTTGTTGCCGAAAGGGTGAGTAGTGTAGTGATTTGTTGGTTGGCGCAACTAACTCTTAACATAGGTTAGGAACCCCTAAGCAAACAAATGGTTCTGTTGCCGAGACTGGGATATTCTTGAAGGAGATGTGTGATGTCGCATCACTAGAACCTAATAAAGAAAGAAATTGAAAATCAGTTGGATAGAAAAATTCATGAATTCGCAGCACAAGAAAACAAGAATCTGCACTTGTCAAAGGAGCAGTGGTTGGACAGATATTTGTATAAGTACATATGAAAAAAACACATGCCACAAACATCTAAATAATAGTCCTACGATACTCACAATACATTAATGAAAATGTGTTGGCTCATTGAGCTTCATATATTAAGGGGACGTGCCAAGATATACAAGTACAATGTTAAGTTACCACTTGGTTCTCCAAAGAAAGATCTTATGTCCTATGCCAATGCTAGAGAATGTTAGATTTTCCATAATCATATGTGTTCTAGATTTGAAATTTTGTTGAGAGGCTAGAATACATGAGATCTTCAAAACCCACAAATTGTTTCTAGAAATTCTACCTAAAAGTGTCTCAATTAGATTATTAATTGATTTTTAAAAGTTCCCTAAGTCTAAAATTAGGAAATATGGTTAATTAATCAGTATTAATTGAGATAAGGTGAGAATCATCTAGAAGCTCAAACAAATCGATCCAGAGATGATCCCAACCATTGATTAAGTTTTAATATTTGTTTTTGGTGATCCAATGAAGGTTTATGATAGGATGTCAATGTGGTGATGGAGTAATAATCTAGTACAAATAACTAGTTTTTTAGGAAGTTCAATTTTCTCATAAGCAATAGCTTAGGAGAGAAAATAGAGAAGAGGGTGAGTAGCAGGTGGAAGAGGAGGGCAGTGGCATTCCAGGAGGAATAATTTTAGTTCCTGAAAGAGGTAAAGGAGGGAAGGCTCAAATCTCCAGAGGGGTAGTGTAAGCTTTACGTAGAGGGTGATGCAGGGAGATCACAGTAGAGGCTGGGGAAATGACTTTGCAGGAATAAAATCGCTGTAGGGTGAGAGAAAATTCTCAAAATATTTTTTCTAGTATTTTCCTAAAATTACATTGCCAGATGGGCATCTAAATTAGTCAGAATTGTTGTTGAACATTAAGAGTAAAACCCTCATCTACTACATTGATCTTCCTAATATTGATATTTCCGAAGATAATTGTCCACAAATAACTATGTCGAAATTGTTTTGTATGCTATAATTTATTAGTTTCCAGTATTTTATTTTCCATATTATTTTTATGGTGAGAGTTGTAGCTTTCATTTTATTCATTATTTTCGATAGAAAATAAACTACATAATTGATTTTTAAGTTAGAAGAATAATTTCCGGAAGTCGCAATAGATAAAATTTCACATGGAATGAGAGCTTAAATGATCAGCCGAGAAGCTCAATAATGAAGAAGAAAATTTCACTGCTTAGAGGGAGCATCACACCGAAATTTTTCATAGGTAGGGCAGTCCATTGACAGGAAGGTTGAGTTGCTAGGGAAGCAGTTTGATTTTCACTTGCAGGGAGGCAAGAAAATCATGTTGCCTAGATTAGTGATTCAAGCAGTCAGAGGGAGAAGTTGTAGCTCATATTTTCACTGAGCATATTCCTGGTTGAATGCAGATGTTTTTGTTGCAGGCTACAGAAGAAGAATCTGTCTCTGGTGGAAAAGAGGAATATCATACTAGATTTTTCTAGCATAGGCATGGAAAGAAGTAACATTCAGGAGACATCCGATTTGTCTTCCTGATTGGAAGATGAAATTTCTTTCTTAGCAGGATCAACTTATAGAATATTTCTCTAGCTAGAAAGAGGAGCAGATGGACTTTTATATTACTATGGGAAGCAAAATGAAATGTACTCCAATCGAGAGAGGTACCATAGACATTCACGAGGAGTCAGGAGTAAGCACCAGTGCTACATATGTATTGCATGTGTCAAGATTGGGTATGAACCTAATTTCAATATCCTAGTTATAGGATAAGGGGTATTATGTTCACATCATAGGGAAGAAAGTGTATGTCAAACTCCCAAGCTAGAAAGAGGTAACACAAATTGGAGTTTGAAGTATCAGATTGTAACAATCACAAATCGATTCTTAAATGGAAATGATAGGTAGTGACAGTAGCTGTGGGAAGGAGCTGAATCAGTTATGGCATAGGAGAATGGGAAACCAACACCATGGAGCACTCACAATGCTCAAAGAAACACTAACAATAGTTCCATAATTTAGCATTGTACATGATGATGGTGTTGGGTGTGGAGCCTGATTATCTTTTGTATTCAAAGGTATCGCCACATTGGACCCAAGTTTGAAATGGGGCGGCAACACCGCCTGTAAAATATTTGTTAAGGGGGGGTGACTGCGACCCTTGCGGAGCTCCCCCCTAGCGGGGGGTTTCAGGGGAAACGCCCTCGAAGCTAAGAATAGATGTAAAATTTCCTTGTCAAATGTTGTAATTTCATCATCAATCTTGGTTGTTCATTAGGCAGAGATCTAATGGTAGAGGTTATGTTTAATTTACGGTTTTTTTTCCCTAGAAGGAAACCCCTCACTATATATGAGGGAATTGTATTGTGTCTATGTAGATCGATATTCTGAGTGAGGAAGAGAGAGGAGATTGAGAGCGAAGCGGGAGTTACAATAGATCTACTATAGGTTGTATCTCTTCAGTTTGCTAGATAATATAATAAAAGAAGGACTAGCTGTTTCTCCGTGGACATTGCCCAAACTGGGTGAACCACGTATATCTATGTCTCTCTTGTTTAATGTGTTTTCTATGTTTATATTTTTGAAATATTTTATGTGTTCCATTGCTCTGTAATATATAATTTTGTAACAACTGGTATCAAAGCCGAAAGTCTATTTGGATGATAAACTCGTAGGAGAGAAGGGTTCCTAGTTCGAGTGGGAGCAATGGCGGAAGGTGGTAGGTTTAGGGTCGAAAAATTCAATGGCCAAAACTACCAGCTGTGGAAGATGCAAATGGAAGATTATCTATATCAGATAGATCTGTACCTACCATTGAGTGGAAAGACAAAGAGGTTGATGAGTATGATAGACACAGAATGGGATATTCTTGACAGAAAGGCACTTGGAACAATATGGCTGTGCCTAGCGGTGTCAATAGCATTTAATATTTTAAAGGAAATGACAACAGAGGGTTTAATGTCGGCATTGGCGAAGCTATATGAAAACCCTCGGCCTCAAATAAGGTATTCCGTATGAAGCGTTTATCTAATATGAAGATGTTAGAAGGTGGACCTGTTGTAGACCATTTAAATGATTTTATTACAGTTACAAGTTAGTTAAGTTCTGTAGGGGTGAATTTTGATGATGAAGTTAGGGCTCTGTTATTTCTATGCTCATTGCCAGAAAGCTGGAATGGTTTAGTTATGGCCATTAGTAACTCTGTCTCTAGATCTAGTACTTTAAAGCTTGATGATGTTGTCGGTGCAATCCTTAGTGAGGAAATGTGATGGAAAAGCTCTGGTGAGACATCAAGTAATGCTTTGACTATAAAGACTAGGGGAAGAAAAATGGAAAGAGGAAAGAGCTCTGAATATCATAGTAAGTCAAGAAAAGGCAGATCCAAGTCCAGATCAGGGATAGTGTGCTAGATGTAGGTTTTAACCCTGTACAGAAATTACCTGCATACGAATTCTAAATCACAGGAAAAATAAAAATCCGAGAGCATAACACATAAAACACATATACACAGAGATTTCCCACTGGATCTCAAAACCGAGACTACTACCTTGATTTTTCATTATATTCCTTTCAATGTTACAATACATATTTATACATGCCGAAGCATCCAATACCATGGAACGAAAACCATCGCATCCAAAACCGTGGACCGAAAACCATAGGTAGGTTCGCCCAACCTAATATAGGGTCCAAAAAAATTTTCTTGGGGTGCTGCCCCGAACCTCGTAGAGGGGGGCTACCCGCCCCCCTCAAACCCCCGGGACAAGGGGGGCTGCCACCCCCCCTGTGACCCCCCCGCTGCGCAATCGGCGCGGCGAAGGGGGGGCTCCGCCCCCCCTCTAACCCCCC
>APFE030314234.1:0-13807 GCA_000404065.3 Pinus taeda | reverse complement strand
ATTTAAAAAATAATATTTTATTAAACATAAAATTTTAATCATTAAAAATATCACATATTGATAATGTAAATGTCTTGGGAAATTCAAAATTTAAAATAAGAAGCTACAAACCATATACATTTGTATTTTTAAAAAATAAAAACCATCATTTTAACATATGTCAATTAAATTTAAAAAATAATAAAAATACAAAATTATAATATTGCAATTGTATATAAAAATAAATAAATAAATAAATAAATATTAAACATGAAATGTTAATGACCTCATTTTATTAAAAATATCATATATACATACAACATATACACCACAATTCAATAGTCTACCACTTCAAGTAATTCATACAAAGAAATAAAAATAAATTAAACATATTTATCAAATATATTGTTCATTTATATTTAAAAAAACATGTACAAATTTAAAAAATAATAAAAATACAAATTTATAATATTACAATTGTGCAAATTTAAGTAAAATAATCATACTAATAATAATGTGAATATGTTGAAATTCAATTTTTAAAATGAAAAGTTAAAAACCAAGAAAAATTAAATACCCTACTATTTCAAGTAATTTATACAAATAAATAAAATTGAAATCAACATATTTCTATTTAATCAAATAAATAAAAATGAAATCAAGCATACAATTTTAATCATCTTCAATTTGAGTAAAAATATCATATTGATAATGTAAATGTTTTAGAAATCAAAATTTAAAATGAGTAAGTTACAAACCATATACATTTATATACTCTGTTTTACAAATAAAATAAAATAAAATTATAAATATCTTATTCTTTTATACTTTTAAAAATTAAATCATCATTTTAACATATACATGTTAATTAGATTAAAAAATAATAAAATGGTGCATTTTAATTAGATTTAAAAGTAATAAAAATACAAATTTAAATATTATAATGGGTATAAAAAATTGTTAAATTTATATTTTAATTAAAACATGAATTAATGAGCTTAAATTTATTTAAAATAATCATATATACATAGAAACAATACATCACAATACAAGAACACATACAAACAAACATAAATATATAAATTTAAAATTTTGTAAATTTTAAATTTCCAATTATTAATTTATTAAATAATATTTTAAATGTAACTTGTGGTTGTCATATAGGATATTATGTCAAAGTTGATTTTTTTTTGGGCAAGTTTAAAACAAAACTACTTATATTAATTAATCAAACAAATTATCATTTTTAAATTTCAGTTCTATTATTCATTTATAATAAACAAAAACATATACAAATTTAAAATAAAAATAAAAAAAGAATTTTATAACATTACAATTGTGAAAATTTAAATAAAAACATCATATTAATAATAATGTGAATGTGTTGAAATTCAATTTGTAAAATGAAGTTAAAAACCAAATACATTTAAATACCTTACTATTTCAAGTGATTCATACAAATAAATAAAAATAAAATCACATATTTATGGAATATATTATTCATTTATATTTACAAAAATATTAAAACTATCATTTTAACATATACAAATTAATAAAATTAAAAAATAATAAAAATAAAAATTTATAATATTCTAATTGTACAAAAAATTTAAATATAATATTTTATAAAACATAAAATTTTAAACATATCATATTGATAATGTAAATGTCTTGGAAATCAAAATTTAAAATGAGAAGTTATAACCATATACATTTATATACTTCTACTTTTCAAATAATTACAAATAAATAAAAGAAATTTATCAAATCTATTATACCATTATATTCTAAAAAAATAAAAATAATCATTTTAAACATGTACCAAATTTAATTAAATAAAAAATAAAAATAAAAATAAAAAAATACAAATTTATAATATTATAATGGTATAAAAATTTAAAATTAATATTTTATTAAAGAGGAAATTTTAATGACCTTCAATTTTATTAAAAATATCATATACATAGAAAAACATATACATCACAATACAAGTAAGACATTACAACACAACATAAATATATAAATTATCTTGTAAATTTTTAAATTCAATTTGTTAATTTTTATTAAATAATATTTTAAATGTAATTCCTGGTTGGTATATAAGATATTATGTTAAGTGATTTTTTTTTTTTAAATTTGTCACAAATAAAATAAAACTACTTAAATTAATTAATCAAAAGTATAATACTTAAATAAATACATCAAAATAGACATCATTTTTAAATTTCAGCTTTATTATAAATTTATCAATTGGAAACTACACAATTATGAATAATGTTAAAACTCTAAACAAGAGAGAAAAATATACTTGAAAATAAGGCACTTGCTATTGGGATGATATGAAAATTGTGAGGAGCAACATGTGTCGGTGATGATATACCAAAATATAATTTTTGAAAATTGATATATTTAATGTTAAAACTCTAAATAAAATAGGAAAATATACTTGAAAATAAGAGGCACTTGCCATACATTGGGATGATATGAAAATTGTGAGGAGCAACATGTGTATGTGATGATATACCAAAATATAATTTTTGAAAGTTGATATATTTATTTTTAATACTCTAATTGTTGCTATAAAAATAATCTTTATGTGAAGAGATATAAATTTACAATTTTAATATATATAGTTCAAAACCACATACATATGTCCACTTTTATTATAATAAAAATAAAAAATTAATCTAAATATATATTCATAAAATTATCATATATTGTACAAATATTTTTAAAACTATTTGTTTAATTTTAACCATTAAATTTTCATAACTTAAAAATAATTAAAATACATTATATTAAGCACAATGTCATATGTGTATAATCATATATACACAAACAACACTTAACACAAAACACAACACTTAACACAACACAAAACACAACACATAACACAACATTAATAACTATTAATATTTGGTGTATTATTTGTATAAATTTTAAATATTAATTTTTATTAAATAACAAAGTTTTAGATGTGAAAATTAATATTCAATCAAAAATTATAAATGTAATTTAAGAGTTCATTTTTACTAAATCATTTGTGTTGGTTTTTATATAAAGGTATTATATGAAAAAATTGTAAATGTGAAAAAAATGTGAATATTGTAATTTTACAGGTTCATTTTTACTAAATAATTTTTTACCAAGTCATTTGTGGTCATTTGTAATTGTAAAAATTGTGAATGTGAAAAAATTTGTGGTCACTTGTAAAAATGTGAAAAAATTATGAATAATGTAATTTTATGAGTTCATTTTTATTAAATCATTTGTAGTTGCTATATGAAAGTATCATGTGAAAACAATTGTGAATTGTGAATATGACCTATCAAATTTTAAAATGTAAACTTAATTAAATAAATTATAAACCAAAAATTATTAAATGTCATTTAATAAATACAAGTAAAATTTTAAAAATAAAAACATAATTTAACCAAAAGAAAAAACATTGGGAAGAAAAAAAATGCAAAAAAAAATACAGAACAACCAAACAAATGAGACTCCTTCAAAGATAGCTTTGGCCATGCTATCTTTGAAGGTGGTGAGAAGGGTCAACCCCCTCTCAAAATAAAATATCTGATTATGTATTAAAGTATAGTTTGAGTGAGTACATCAAAAATAACATTACAATTTACAGTTACAAAAATGTGATTCTTCAACACCCTATTCTTCCACAACCATCTGCTTCCCATCTGCTGTTGTGCAAGTCTACTTTCTTGTTCCCTCTTTTCACAGTTACATAAACTTCTGAGAATTTACTCTACCTTTTCAAAAATGACTTTTTGAGAAGAATTTATTCTACCTTCTCAAAAATGCAGCTACATAAAATTGTCACAATACTCTCCATTTGCTTTGGAGTCTGAACACTTCCCATACTCTGCATCTGCTTTGGAGTCTAAACACTTCCCATTTCTTCTTATCTATTTTCTTGATACCTGTTTCATAACATAATCTTAGAGTCATGATAATAATTTTATTTTAAAATAATAACAATTAAATAAATATTTCCAAAATCTAATTTAAAATAAATAATTATTATAAATAAAAATTAATCTATTATAATGAACATTTCCATAAAATTCATATTAAATTGGGAAAACAATTCAATCATCGAAAGCCCTCTCTAGATCCACTTGTTTCATGAGATGAATTTACAACTAAATAATAAAAACAAAAGCAATAATTACCTATCCTTTGGAATTTAAATACAATAAAAATTAACTTATCATAAATTTCACACACGAAATAAATAGTGATAAATTACAAAACAATATCTACATACTATTTTCTAGATGACTAAGGTAAACTAATTAGACCATTCGATTACTAAGGTAAAGCTCTAAAATGCAATAATATGGCCATTTAAAATTAACTGATTCAAGGTAAGCAACTGAATCCACGCGAACAGCAACTGGGCATCTATATCCTTTGGGCAGAAATCATTATTTAAACCAAAAATATGGGATTGGCTTTGTGCACTTAGGAGATTCCTAATTTTCACTCTTCCAGAGTTCCGATAGGGTTCAGAGCTGGACGTCTCCAATGTAGGAAGTCTGTGTGAGTCAAAAGAAAATAGGACGCTACTTGCAGAGAACGAATGAAGGCTTTCCTATGGGACTGGAAACCTTATTGGAGAGATAGAGACATACCTTGAGAAAGGCTTAGAGACAAGCTTTAAGCCTGCCTGGATTGGGTGTTCAGCCTGGGTGGGGAAAGAGCCGATACAAGCTGAGCGCTACCTGTTTACAATTGATTTTCTGTCATCCAGGGCTGGCTCTGTTTCACTCTTTATTCCATGAATTTTAATCGTTACTCGACTGGCCAACTCCCTTTCACTCTTCCAGAGTTCCGAAAGGGTTCAGAGCCGGACCTCTCCAATGTAGGAAGTCTGTCTGAATCAAAAGAAAATAGGACGCTACTTGCAGAGAACGAATGAAGGCTTCCCTATGGGACTACAAACGTTATTGGAGAGATAGACCTGCCTTAAAAAAAGCTTAGAGACATGCTTTAAGCAGGGCTATAGGAAGTCTGACTGAATCAAAAGAAAATAGGACGCTACTTGCAGAGAACGAATGAAGGCTTCCCTATGGGACTACAAACGTTATTGGAGAGATAGAGACCTGCCTTAAAAAAAAAGCTTAGAGACATGCTTTAAGCAGGGCTACCTGCAGTCTACAATTGATTTTCTGTCATCCAGGCTGGCTCTGTTTCACTCTTTAGTTTCTGAATTTTACTCGTTACTTGACTGACCAACTCCCAATAATGTGACTCAGTTGAGAGAACTTATAGAATTTGCAATTTATATAGGAAGTTCCGTCAAGGGTTTCAAAGGTATCATGGCACACTTCAGTGATCTTAACAATAAGATCAATTAATGTATGGAGGCTGCAAAGGGACCTCCAAAGGGACTACTTTCTTATTTATGCAAATTGTAACACTCAAGCAGCATCGGTCAAAAGATTTTAATAGAAGGTGAAGCTGGCATTAATAACTTAAATTTTTCTACAATTGATTCTCTCAGTATATTTCCATGCACCCCAACATTATTGTGGCAAAGGACACAAAATATTTAGAATGAAAAACAGCCAGTTTTGTTTCCTATCAAATTGTGATCAAGGAGCCTGACAACTTTCTCAATCATCCAAGGCTGGCTCTGTTTAGCTCTTTATTTCTTGGATTTCACTCCTCATTTCTTCACTGACCAACTACCAAGAATGTGGCTCAGTTGAGAGTACTTGATAGAATATGCCATTTATATAGGAAGTTTTGTCAAAGGTTTTGGCACACCTCAAATAGCTTACCAATAAGGATCAATTTAAATGGATAGAGGCTGTAGAAGGGGCTACCTTTTGACAAATGAAATAGGCCTAGCCCTGTATTTGCACTTCAAGATTTCTCATAGACTTGTAAAGTGGCATATAATGCTTTGTGAACTGGCATGAACACCTTGGTCATGCAAATCAGCATCCTATTGCTTTTCAAATTAGAAATAAAGTAGAAATTGAGAAGTTGTTATGCATTTATGATTAGGAAATGTTGACCCTTGTGTTATAGAAAAATTCAAGCCATATTTATTGGGAAAACACCTCAAAATCCAAAAGGAGGAGCATGAAACTTTGAAGTATTCATTTTCCCAGTGAAATTTTAGTGAAATAGGAAAGTTAACTACAAAGTTTTCACTTTGAAATTCAATATAAGGACATAAATAATGTTTAAGACAATTTCATATCTATGATATCTAAGTTGCTTGCCAGATCTATGGTAGAAATGGGAAACTCAAAAAGGACCCAATACTAGGGCAGTGGGTATACATTTTTAGGCAATCTGTTTTTTTAATAAGAATTGTACATATCTAGTACAGAATTCTATATTTTAAGAAGACAAAGAATGTCATTCCCCACCTTCTATTGATCACTTATTGTAGGTTATGAATTGGTTTGTTCTAGGTTAATAGTGATGTGGCACCCCCACCATTCCTAATTATTGGATGCATAATAGGTGATCATCTCAATAAAAATCTTCTCACCATTGGCATCCAACTAACAAGAATCCCTAGTTCATCTGAATGTTCTCATGCTCTTGTACCCTTCCCTCCCCATCCAAAATACCCTTTCTTGAGCATAGCTTCATGGACATATCCTTTTCATTGGCATTCTACTTTCTACATTTATTTTCCTTAGTTGAATGGAGAACCCCAACAGAAGGGATAGAAACTAGAAAACTAACCCTGATGGCTCATAATACTGACCCAAGACACCTCTTAAAATAGATTAAGGAAAAAAGGTTCACAAGGGTGGGTTACAACTAATTACTAGGTTACACCATCCACCTATATCCATGCTCATTTCTGGCTCCATGTTTCATCTACCTTACTAGTGGACTTTTGACACCTTTAAGATCTATTACTAGCTCATTCCTAAAGTAGCTTTAAAGTTACATTTTAAATCAATTTAATGGTTCTTTGTGAAGCAATTTTAAGAATACAATTTAAATCAATTAGAAAAAATTAAAAGACAAAAGGAATCTAACTAGTGAAGGTAACCATATACATTAGGCTCCTATATTATAACTGTCAACATAGTGAAGGGATAGTTAGTTTTACCCATATACATATGTTAAAGGCTCCTATGTTCCTATGTGGTCACAAAAATTTAAATAGTAGAATTAAAAATGTTCAAACAGTGCAAACCTTTTTACATTTTCTTTGTTCATTTTAGCAAGAGATGCACTATGAGTTGGGATAAGAGGTATCCACCAAAGCTATGGTGGATATTATAGGAGGGTAAAATAATACATGGGTGAATTTTTTTTTGGTAAACTCTTTCATGCACTAACCTTTTACTTTTCACGAGGGTTAAGTTTTTAAGCTATCCATTTCTTTTACCTAGTGTGTTTCCATCTAGTGCAATCTAATGCACTTCTCGCCTAGAAAGACTCATTCCATGCATCTTAGATGGCATACAAGCATTGTTTCTCTAGGACTAGTAAGTCTATCCATGCTCCTTAAAATAGGGTTGCTCAAGCTGGTTGAGAAAACTAATAAATGGGGATTGATGAATATGACTATTACAAGCTTGTTTCCATCTAATGCAATCTAATGCATGGGTGGCCTGGAAAGACTCATTCCATGCATCTTAGATGGCATACCAACCATTGTTTCTCTGGGACTAGTAAGTCTATCCATGCTCCCTAAAATAGCTTTGCTCAAGCTGGTTAAGAAAACTAATAAATGGAGATTGATGAATATGATTGTTACAGGTCATTGATTGGTTAATCATCTCACCCCAAATGTGTGTTACTTTGTAAGTTCAACATGGCCTGGATTGTGGGTCACTCAGCTATATAGGGAACCTCCAATGACCAAATTCAGTTTACAAAATGCAGGAGCTAAGAGAATTATAATAGAATTGGAATAAAATTTAACTTAAGTATTGAACTCCTACAAACAGTGTCTAAAAAAAATAAATTGTCACCATTAGAAGGTTTTATGCTAACACTAATAGACTTTTAGAGGTCACTTAATGTTTAATAATCTCACCCCAAAATATGTATTAGTTGATAAGCTCAAAGTGTTAGTTTATAAGCTAAACATGGCTTGGACTGTGGGTCACTAGCCTAAATAAAAAAACTACCAATAACCAAAATCTGTTTGCAACATGCAAGGAGAAAAAAAAATATTATAAAATTTTATTCACACATTGAACATCTACACACAGTTTCTAAAAGAAAAATTCTAGAAACCCCAAATTCTTATTCAAATTTAAGCGTAAGAGGGTTTTTTGCTTTTTGCTGGCGCTAATGAGCATCAATAGCCTTATTAACAATAACCAATACCAAAAAAGTAAAACCCAAAGACATTGAATATCTAAGAAAAATATCAAAGACTATGAAAATTTTCCCACTTTTGGTGTTTCTCTAAAAATGGCCAATGACCAAAATCTGTGTGCAACATTAAGGGAGAATAAGAATTATAATAAAATTCAAATAAAAGTTCTCACATATTGAACATATATAATCAATTTCTAAAAGAAAATTTCTAGAACCCCAAATTCCCAAATTCTTAATTCTTCAGATTTAAGCATTAGCATGCTTTATAATGCCACTAATCAGGGTCAATAACCCTATTGAAGATAACTAGTACCAAAAAAAATAAAACCCAAAGACGTTGAATAACCAAGAAAAACATCAAAGATTATGAGAAATTTCCCAACCTTTACTTGCAAAGTACAGGTGTATCTAAACCATAAATAAAAATGACCAAAACATGTTTGCAACATGCAAGGAGAAAAACAATTATAATAAAATTGAAATAAGATTTTACTCACATATTGAACACCTACAAACAATTTCTAAAAGAAATTTTTTAAAAACCCTAAAATCTTCTTCAGATTTATGAATAGACAAATTTCTAATTAGCATCAATAACCCTCTTCAAGATAACATATACTAAAAAATAAGACCCAAAGAAACATCAAAGATTATGAAGATTTTCCATATGTATCTAAACCCTAATGTTATTTAGTACACCTACATTATACCTTCAATTAAAAAAATTAATTAAATAGGAAAGAAACCAAAAGCTAATGCTCACATGCACAGCATCGGTATTTTCAGCCACTTTTAACTGGTGGTATAATTCATTCTTCCTGGTCATATATTCTTCCTCCCTCTGCACTTGAAGAGGAAATAGGACAACTTAACCTAAAGTAAAGAAAAAAAACACAATAAAATGTTAATACCCATCCATCCTTTAGACAATACATTACATTGTAATTTAAAAATTCAGATAATGCAGAATGATAATGTCAATCTTGACAGAATGAACAGGTTCTTGAGGGCAATTTTTTTAATGGGTTGGCCAGGCTGTTGCAGTTAAAAGATAGAAACATCACTGTGCAACAGTTTCCGAACGACATTTTGCTGTAAAGACCCCATTAATTTATTTCTACTTCCCCTTTGTTATTTCTAGATTGTCCTTGAGTTTAGCTTTTGTAATTAAAGATTTGCGCCCTCTGGTCTTCCCCCCTGTCTTGGAAGGTTAGAGCATGCCAAGACCTCCAAATTGCTCAAGAGAGCCGCCCTCACAGCCCCTAGGACGAAGGTTATACAGTTCGGCAGAAGAGGAAGGGAGCGGCGAAAGCCCCAACACAGAGAACGTGCCGAGGGGAGGGGATACGGTTTGCGCACTTAGGATTATCAGGCGTCAGATTTGGAATCGTCAATGACGGCGGGGAGCTTGCACTCTCAAGTTTCAGTGTATGCATAGAGGTGTGATGGTTAACAGTTTCATTCATTTCAAGCACAGACATAGAATTAATAAGATTATGAACCAGTGGGGGAGAAGAAGCAATACCCGGGAGAGAGGCCTCATTGGCTGTCGAGGTACCTCCGAGATCTGTAGCTCCAGACGTCTGGGGCAGGCTGGCCATCTCCATCTATTCTGCTTCCTGCGATCCAATGACCTTAATGACCTTTTGGCTTGCAATTATAGTTCCTGCATTGCAATTATTTATGTATATGCTTGAAATTTCAGTGCTAGAATTAAGGGCATTAACGTCATAGGAGAAAATTTAAATAACAAATAAAATAGTGTATACCTTCTCAATTTCCACCATCAAATATTCTCTGCAGCCTCACTCTCCCTCTTGATCCCAACCAGCTAATAGTGACCTCTCAAGCCAGAACCAAACAAGCAGCAAACAAACCAAATCTAAATCAACAAACCATTTCAAAACAAAAACAAAATAAATGAAAAAAAAAAACTAAAAATCACAAACAAAATTCAAAATATAAACAAATAAGCATGGCCATGCTCCAAAAAAAACCAAAAATATTAAAATCCAAAGAATTTTAAAACACAGAATTCCACTCTTCTCCAACAAACCCAAAATCTGTTCTACTCTACTACCCAATTTCTTCAGTCCTCCAATCTCCATCTGGGCTTAGCAGCCAGTCTGAACAAGCCCACTCTTCCACTCTGCCAAGATTGAACACCATCTCCCGGCCAAGCTTGAACAGCATCTTCCTCTCTTCCTCTGTCTGTCGGCCAAGCCTGAACACCATCTCCTGGCCAAGCTTGAACAGCATCTTCCGCTCTTCCTCTGTCTGTCGGCCAAGCCTGAACACCATCTCCTAGCCAAGCTTGAACACCATCTTCCACTCTCGGCTCTTCCTTTGTCTTCTCTAGGCCAACCTTGCTGTTGCTCTATTCATTTTTCAATTGCTGAGTAAGTGTAAGATTTCAAATGCAGTTTTTCCCAATTTCTAATCCGCCTACACAGAGCCCAAAGTAACCGTAGCCCTAGAGATTATCAAATTTTTTTTTCCCAACTTCAAATCCGCCGACACAGAGCCCAAAGTATTTTTTCCCAATTTCAAATTCGCCGACACAGAGCCCAAAGTAACCGTAGCAGTAGAGATTATCAAATTTTTTTTCCCCAATTTCAAATTCGCCCACACAGAGGCCAAAGTTACCGTAGCCGTAGAGATTATCAAATTTTTTTAAAATCTGCCAGCCGCGCACAGAACCCAATGCAACCGGACAGGCTACAAATTCATTTATGTGTATTCCAAGTATTTTAAAATACCTGGAATATGTATTTATAACACAAAAAAAAAGTGACCAACTACACATTTTTAAAAAGATTTATAACACAATTTTATTATTATAAAATGTAGCAATAAATCAATAATTAATAAATATATTTCTTATAATTTGATTAAAAATGTGATATCAATTTTAAAAATATTAATGTTATTATAGTTAAATCTTAATTTTATTAATAAATAATAAAAACATTTCCTTATAATTTTATTAAAAGTAAATAATAATATATTAAATATTAAAATATAATATTTTATAATGTTAATCAAATTATAATATTAATTAAAAAAATATGGTGTAATTATCAAAATAAAATATGTATGAAACTAGATTATAGATATAAAAAAATTGTATTTTAAGATTAGAGGTTTATTTTAAAATAGAGAATTGAGAAAGAAAATTTGTATAAAGAATTATTAGTGATTAATTTTTTTTAGAGAAGTTATAACAAGATCTTTGTAAAGAAATTTTATTAATGTGAGATTAACTCTATTATTGATGATGATGATGATTAACTTCTACTAAGACCAATGTGGTCTATCTGACGTCAAGAAAAGAGAGTTAATTGCCATTCTTCAAAAACTTATTTACCCCGTCAAAGAATAGGGAAATAAGCGTTCCAAGATCATTGTAGATGGTCTCGCTTAATAAGTCAACAAGATTGGAGGTGTGGGGAAATTGAGAGTGGATGTGGGCAAGAGTCGGGCAGTCTAAAAGGACGTCACTTTCATCTTCCACCTTCTTAGTATCACAAATCTCACAAATTTTATCGTCCGAAGGAGTCTTGGGAGTAGACCACCACCAAGTCTCACTCCGAAGCTCATGAGAGTTCGCTCTAATCCTAGTGATGCTCATTTTCTTCTTAGTGCTAGTCAACATAGAGAGATGATTTTGGTTATCGCAGGTGGGGTTGATTACCTCCTTATAGTACCTTAGCTTCCTTTTACCCTCTAGCTCCTTAGCATCCCATGTCTTGTCCTTAACATTGGAGGTAATAGAATCTTTGATATTTTCCTTGCTTCCCATCATGATCTCCTCCTTAATCCCCCAAAGGTTGAGCGAGGACTAAGCATCGTGATGCCACCCACGCTTGAGGCGCAGGTGGGTATTTTGACTAAAGTTAGAAGCAATTTTTGGGAGCCTCTTGGATTCCATATTGTGAAGCTTCTTCTTATACATCATATATCTAAACATAGTCGCACTTTCAATGGGGGACATGTGAGCTTAGATCAAGAGGATAGGATACGGAGTATTTCCCTTGATCTTGAGGTTATAGGTTATGAATTTATTTTGGATCATCTCAATCTTTCTCCACGACTCCCTAGATATACTGCACCCCCAAACTTCACATCCATATAAGATAATAGAGGTGACGAGAATCTCAAAGAGGAACCTTTTTTTACTCCAAATGTAAAGATCAGTTCACTTACAATTGTTTTCAAGCTCATAATAAGCTTTCCAACCTCCGATAACTCTTTTCTCGATGCTATAATTCGAGTTGAGCTGATGAAGAGAAGTACATAAGACAATTGAGGAGAGACACCTATGCCCAGAAAGAGACTTAGTTTACAGGTATTCCACAAAAATCTAGACAAACTATTGACAACCCCAAATCAACCAATATACAAAGTTGTTGCATAATCAATGAAAAATACAGAGAGAAGCAAAGAAAAAATAGACGACATAACTAAAACGACCTCTGCAAAGAGAGATTAAAAACGAAACTCCAGCTGGGCCAAATGCAAATCCATAGGAATCTGCAAGGAACCCCTTCTCAAAAGTACCATGCCTTTTTGTTCCTCAAAGAGAAAGCTTCCCTCCTCCACCTAAAGGGCCTTTTGGAGAGAAAATCAACTTGTTGATTCCATGCCCTCAATATATGTTGGAATAAAATGCCTTAAAAACACTCTTTAAGGATAAGAATGTGATCCATCCAAGGATTTAAAGAAACAACATTCATTTGACCCTTTCACACCATCTAGTTGATCACACACATTGAATCCCCATACACTTGTATTGAAGTTAACTTCAAAGAAGCAACAAAGAACACATGTGCATAAGCTACTATGATCTGCGTTTGTGTTAATGCCTCAACCAACATTCAGCCAGATATAATAAGCAACATTTTATGGAAGAGAAATGATGCCTCCCCCTCCACAGACCCCATCTTGTTAGGCTCCATCAAAGAAACCCACATTAACAGAAAAATAACTGAGAGGGAAACGAAAGCGTAGACACCTAGACAACTTCTCAAGCTTAATGTAATAAAAAAAAAAACCGATAATCTAACCAAGAATTCCATTGGACTTCTTTGTTCTACCTTCAAAGATCAACTTGTTTCATACTTTCCACGCACCCCAAGCAATAATTATGGGCAAGGCTTTGAATCTACCTATGTTGTTTCCCAAGCACAATAGACATTGGTCTAATGGTGAGATAGGACGACTCTCCTACAAGTTAAGGACACCAAGAACCTCTGACCAAATAGTCTTTGAAAAATTACAAGCAAAGAACAAATGGTTTATAGTTTCTTCATCCTTAAGACAAAGAGTACAAATGTTTGGCCCCTAAAGTCCCTTTTTTAGAAAATGATCCCATGATAAAGTAAGGTTTTCAAGGGCCAATGAAATAAAAGCCTTCAACTTATGTGCAGCAAGCCATTTCCAAATACTTGAATGCCACCACCTGGTCCTTTGAGAAAAAAGAAGAACGATAAACTGTATT
>APFE030314230.1:1592-16308 GCA_000404065.3 Pinus taeda | reverse complement strand
TGCACAGAGAAACCAACAACACTTCCTTACAAAATACAAAATTCCAGCCTTTGGATCTCTAGGATGAGGGATCCATATATAGATATTTGCAGGTGGGTGAGTCAGCTTCTGGGATTCTAATTAGTGTAATTTCTCTAATATTTATTGGTTCCACTTGGAGATTTCATGATCTCTTACTCATCCCTGGGCGAATTCAGAGAGGCAAGTGTCAAATGGGCAGTTTCTAGAATATTCTCTAGGTTTCCACCTAGCCAATTGCCTCTTCCATTTGTTTGCTCTCACTAATTGCACCCTACAGAAGGGCTTTTCATTATGCATCGCACCCTTAGCTATGAGCAGTCTGTATGGTCCAGTTTTGACCAATTCTGAGTAGTTTTTCAGGGAGAACTTTTGGGAGATGATGTAATCAGCTGACCTTGTTCCTTTAGGGTATGAAACAACACTTTTAGGGGTTTAGAAGCCCTTGGTTTAGGGACATATGAGATTGGGGTTGCAGTGCCCAAATATGTCTATAAAAAGTGGTATCAGAGCAAGGCTTAAGTGATGTGAATTGCATGAGTGCGCTAACCAGAGATAGGCTTCAAAGGAAGAGCATCTTTAAAAAAAGGAGACATGGCAAGTATTGAGGCTCATGGTGGAGAGATACGATACAATTGTTGTTAGAGTGTGCATGAATGATAGAGTTGTCCATGAATGATTAGGTGTGCAGCCATGGAGTGCGACAAGGAATGCATGAGACTTTCTTGCGTATGTCTAAGATGGTGGATATTATGTATGTAGCATATGAGAATCACAAAGAGGAGGAGACTAAGGGATCGGAGAGTAATATATCATCTACCTCTTCTGGTTCTTTTCAATCATTGCCTTCCTCAAATGTAGAGATTAATCAGAGGCTTCAAGCGAAGAATGCAGAAATAAAAAGGCTCCTATAGCAGGAAAAAGAGGAGAAATAGTGGCTACTACAGTAGTTACAGGCAAAGGAGGAAGCCTTGGAAAAGCTACAATGTTATCCATGTGAGGTAAATTCTTCCACGCTGAAAATGATTCATGATGCTGAATTTGCTGCTTCTGAAAATCATACCACAGGAATAGGTTCTAAATTGTTGAAGAGAATGGGATATGAAGGGAAAGGCTTGGGAATTAATGGCCAAGGCATTTTCAATCCCATCAAAGTAGAAGAATTACCCTGTCGAACAGGACTTGGGTATTTCAAGAGGGAAGCTGAGAAATGTGCTATTATAGCCAACAAACCATTAATTACAGGTGATGAGAAGCCCTCATCAGATTTTTCCAAATCGATGGTGGAGGCACAAGATGTTGAAATCCCTTCAGTTTCATCTTCACATAGTTTAATTTCTTTTGGAAATGTGGAGAGACCAATTTCAGGGACAAATATGAGACTCCTTACCAAGATGAGGTATAAGGAAGAAAAACTTGGTGTTAAAATACAAGGGATAACTCAGTCATTAGAGGTTGAGAAAAGACCTTGATTCGAAAGGTTGGGGTGCATTGAAGGAAAATGATCAAAGATGTTAGAAGCTTCCACGACATTGTTAAAACCATCGAGGAAAGAGGATGATGGGGACACATCACCATCAACCTATGGCAGTATGCATAGCACAGACAGAGCCGAGGTAAGCTCTTGTTCCCATGATCATACCAAAGATTGACAGAAAAGGTATAACCAATCTTGGTATTTTAATGTTCATTTTGATTACAATCACATTGTTAATAATGGACGTAGATCATGGCATAGAAGGACTTGCAATTTTTGTGGATTGCATAACCATTTGTTTGCTAATTACTGGAAGAGAATGACAACACAAAAAAAAATATGAGGCATAGAAGACCCTCTAAACAGGAGGCAAAGAAGAAGAAGATCAAGCATATCTCAAAGGTGAAGTCTCATTGTAGTCATTGTGACAAAGGTGGTCATCAGAGAGCCACATGTTGGAGGCTCCATCCAGAGCAGCATTGCAAGGACAAGGGCATTTAAGCATGAACTAGGCGAAATAGTTGTTTGACCAGTGAACGCACCACAGGGAGATGATCCATTCACTTTGATAAGTGAGATATGGTTCTTCTAGGTGTGGTAGAATGTCAAGGCTTTATGATGTGTCATGTGTTGCATGCTTTTAATGGTAAAGTGATGATGTGTTTTCCATCACTTTTTGAAGCAACAATGATATTTTTGGCCTTGTATTAATAGATGGGACATTTTTTCCATTTTTGTAAAGTTGACCACAGAGTGTATTATAAACTCGTGGTAGGTATGGGATGCTTGGCTCATTTTTGGTCAAATGTTGAATTGTGTAATTTGCAAAATATATGTATTATAGGTTTACAGGAGATGCAGCTGTCGGTTCATCACTTATGGTTGCGAAGGACAAAGGTGAAGGAGAAGGAAGGATGTATTGTTATGACATTTGCAGTGCAGACAAGGTACATAATAGTTTCTGATTATGATCATGCTTTTGGAGGACCAAAAGTTGCTCAGTAGGGAGGATTGATCCAGGTGGATATCGAGAGTACAAGTGGCATGAAGAACTGATCCAGGTGGATCTCAGAAGAGCCAGTGGCATGAAGGTGGATCTTCATAAAGAACAAGTGGCAAGGAAAAGGCTCAAATTTCAAAGTGGCAGAACTTGGATGAAAGTGGCATAGGATCCAAGTTTTTGTTTCCCTAATTCCAATGGTACGAATGACGCTGAAATATGAGTTCATATGTAAAAGTTATAGCTAATCAAAGATTAAGATTGAGCAAAAGAACAAGTGGCAGAGGTGATGACATGGCAAAAGGTCTAGTGAACAAGTGGTAAAATGCAGGGGTCCCACAGTCATCGCATACCACAGATTGCAAGGGTTGCATGAAAAGGTTTTTTAATAGTCGGAGGAATTATGCGATTTGCGATTACAAAGGATAGGTGGTAGCGAAGAGTGTGATGCAGTATCACCACGTATCGCATATCACAAATGTTGAACAATACACATATAAGGATCCAGCCCATGGGAGAAGTTGCAGTGTGTATCACCTAACACAGATGGTGAGGCAAGGAACATATGATGTATGCCGACCACCGATTGTGATCATCAATAGACTATCAGATGCGAAAAGCCTTTATGTTGTATTTTAATATACCAGCGGGTTCGTCAGTGCTGCAGGTAACAATGTTTGGTCCACACAAAAACATCGAAATGCGAAATGTGATAGCCGGACATGAAATTAGATTTCAAATTGTTTAATGTTGCCATCAGGTCCATTCACCGTAGAATATGGAAATGATTGCTTGACAACAGACTTGACCAATTGCAATTTGCGATGGATGCAGAATTTATATAGGTCACATTCAAAAGTGTCGGCGGGTCCATTTTGTATGCACAGAACATGGTTTGGGATCTGTCCGCCAGGATAAAAAAATGTCGGGATTTCCACGATCATTGATATGGGGAACGTGATGGAAATTTACCAATTGGACCTATTATTTGACCTGATATTTTATCCAATGGGTCTGTAGGAATTTGCAGGATGCCTTGTGGGGTCTTAAAATCACCGATTTGGTCTGTTATGATATTTTTAATAGCAATTATTATTTTTAAGTCTGAGAACCTTTAGATTCATGTTTTAATTTGGGTTGTAGTTTAAAATTGTTCAATATTTTAGAACGATATGCCTCAAATGCGGTTTTGGTTCGAAACTGCCCAATGCATGAGAGATTCAGCCACTGTAAATATATATCCACGCAGTAAAATAAAGGGGAGGATAAAAAAAGAGGAAGAGAGATAGAGCAATGCTTATTGCAAAGAAGAGTAGTAGCTCCTGCTCCTGGCAATAGGCCAAACCTCACCTTTGTAGTAGGGAGGTTTCGAGAGAAGTTGCAAGATGCCCAATTATCCAAATGAGATGTTTGGATAGGTGTTTTGCACGATTTTTCGCCAGGAGTTCAGTGAGGCTGCCTATTTCTATAGTTGGGCTCTCCATCAGCTAGCTATCTTCTAGAATGGAGGTACAAGTTATATTAGGTACAAGGTATACTATTTACAATATTCTTGTAATTCTCTCTTTAAAATGCCACTTAATAAAAGAAGGCCTTGCGCTGTTGAGCAGGGTCTGGAGACATAGTCCACATTGGACGAACTCCGTAGTCAAATATTTGTGTCATGAGCTTTTGTGATGATGTCTCTTTGTCTTCATTTATTCATGCTTATGTTTTTGTGGTTTTTAAGTGTTGTAACTCATGTCAATTCTGATGCATCTATAAGCAAAAAAAAATCCTCCATCAAAAGGCCATCTACCTCAACCCATCAAATAGTGATTCCACCTCACTGTCAGACATCACAAAACCATCATCAGATTGGTATCTACCCAAGACTTCAAGGGCTCTAGAGTGCTTGTTCCAACCAAGCTTCCAGGACTAGTAACTCAACCCACAACTTATTTCGGGCTTTCAGAGCATTTGTCCAACCAGAGCTTCTAGGACTAGTAACTCAACCCACAACTTTTTCTGGGCTTCCAAAGTGTTTGTCTAACCAGAGCTTCCAGAAGCAGTAACTCAAACCACTAAGTGCTTCCAGAGAATTTTTCCAACCATGGCTTCTAGCACTAGTAACTCAACCCAGGTTGTTACAGGGCTTCCAAAGTATTTGTCCAATCAAGGCTTCCAAGACTAGTAATTCAACCCAAGCCGTTGTAGGGCATCCAAAGCATTTTTCCAACCAAGGCTCCAGGAACTAATAAATCAACCCAAGCTAAAGGAAACTTGAGAACCAACCAGAAACAAATAAATAAACCCATAACACCATGGTTAACCAGGAAATGGAAAGGATAGGAAAATCCACTATCAATCTAGGTAGTCCTCCATGCCAATGATAGATCATAACCAAGAAACTGCATGCATGTGCCTTGCATGCCGAAAATAGTGAGCAAAATATACATGCAACTCAGTACCTACAAGAAAAACCCAATTGCAGTGGTTGATCTCGATGTCCTCTTGTACTTTCCTACTCTTTCTTTTCCTTCTTGATCCAAAACTCCATGTATGCCACACTCTCCAAGAGTGCTCCAAGAAACTCTAAGTATCCAAGAGTATGAGAGAGAGAGAATAGAAGAGAGCTCCACCAAAACTAAATTGGCTAAGCTTACCCACTAATCCTCATAAGCCTTTTTATTAATGAGGCCTCTATTTGATTCATTTTCCATTATTTTCCTTAATTTTCCTCCTCACATGCAACCCGTGACCTTTCACTTTCCTTTTCTCCTAATTTCCTTTATTTTCATAAATAAAATGCCAATTAATGCTTCATGCCTTTCCAAAGCCTTTGCCATTGTCTTTTCCAATTTCCTTAGCCATAATAAACCAAATGAACACCCACTAGGATGTTTTTCCCACCATTCAACTTAGAATGCGTGTCCCATGACTGCGGTCTCATATGTTTTTACATGAATTTTTAACCAGGGTTGTTACGGAACCCTCGCCCTTGGGGGAACATCGTCCTTGATGTTCAATGACACCTATAACCAACAAGAATGTTGAAAACAAAACATATTGCCCAAGGAGCTTTATAACACAGCTCCTTACAATATTGACAATCACATCCTATTGAAAACATGATAGAAATATCATTTACTAGAGCTTTATAACACAACTCATTATGGTATTTACAATCCATATATACTTATACACCTTTGCTTCAACCAGCAAATAACCATACTGTCTATTTTCACTCACTTCATTGTGGGTTTCGGGTGGTCAAGGTTTCCCAAGAGAAGTGAAGCTTTAAGTCACCTTCCCAAGACAAAAAAAATATCTCAAAGCTAAATCAAACCCTCCCCATTGCATAGTTCCTGAAAATAGCTTTCCAACAGTATATAGAAGTCCCAAAATGGACTTCTGGATCAAAAGATGTGGCTTGTCGAAGATTAGGAGTTTTGTTGCCTTGAAATGAAAGAAAAGAGCTTATCAGAGGGCCCCAAGCATAGCAAGTCAAGCATATCGGTGGTGGGCAGACCCTACATATTAGGCACCATGCAGTCCCGCAATATCGTACCCCACATCATCACAGTCCCATACATCGACTTATCGGGCATATCAGCAACCCCTAGGGATTCATCAACTTATCGACCATATCAGCCATGTCCGAAATCCCACAAATCTCACAAATCGACAATCAACGGCCTAGAAAACCTCACATCTCGTAGCCCTGCAGTCCCACATGGTCCCCGCAAGATCTAATGGGCTATCCTTAAGGAATTGTGGGGGGAAATCACCGATGTAGTGTTAAATTTTCAAGGAGGGCCGATTTCATTTAACAAAGGGATTCCATGAAAAATAAAGGTTGGGCCGCCCCCTTCTCTCTCCTCCACATGGTAGAATATAGTAAATCCCACACTCTCATATATCAGGCATCCCACAATCTCGTAGTCCCACGATCTCGATGATCAGTGGATCGGCGGGGTTCTAAATGTAAAAGACTGGCGAACTGTCGATTTTCCAATGTAGTGTTACATCATCGGGGGAGGCCGAGAATCGTTAACAAAGGAATTTCACAAAAAAACCAAGGCCTAGAGACCTCCTTCTCTCTCCTCCACGTGGTGGTACGACATGTCAGTGATGGGAAATCCCGCAATCTTACATCATGCAATCCCACATTAATGACAATCAATGAAATAGAGGGGCTACCACTCCAAAGCCTTACAGGGTACGATTCTGCGATATTTTGTAAAATCATTAGGGAAGGCTGAGACCATTTTGCAAAGAAAACCCATGCAAAAATAGGGTCAGGCGGGCCATTTTCTCTCTCTTCCTAGGGGCCATGTGGCGTAATGTGATTGGTCCTGATAGATGACATGGCAACTAACATCATCAATGATGTGATAGTACAAAGTATAAATGGCACTCAGTTTTGACATTTTCAGGGATCCTATCGGGCCGTTTCTAGGTGATATGTGTCACCACTGACAGGGTGACACATGGCAGTGATGACGTCACCCTGAGACCAGTGACCAATGATCGCACAAAGTGAAATTTCATTCTCCACCGATATCCCTCCCGACCTGTGATTGCAATTGCATCAAGGAAAAAGGGCCTCGGATGTGATAAGTTATTACATCATGGTCTATAATGTTGGGTTGTGTTGTGTTATGTTGGGTTGAGCTCTGAGAAGTTATCTTGGTGTAGAGAAACAATGGACGTTTCAGGCCTGGAAGAATGACTAAGCTCTCCTGTGGCCCCCTATGGAAAGAAAAAACAAGTGGGAGATTGTTGGGTTGTGTTATATTCTTTCCACGACTAACCTACGTAGTGAACCGGGGGGTTAGAGGGGGGGGCAGAGCACCCCCTTTGTTGCATCGATTGTCCAGCGGGGGGTCACAAGAAGGGTAGCACCCCCATCCGGGGGTTGAGGGGGGCGGGTAGCCCCCTCTACGGGGTCTTGGGGCAGCGCCCGGGATGGACTTGTTGACCTAATTAGGTGGGCGAATACTATGAGTTTGCGGTCCATGGTTTGGAAAGCGATGGTTTTCGGTCCATGTATGATGCTTCGCATGTATAAAATATGTATTGTAACATGAAAGGAACATAATGAAATCAGTAGTAGTTCAGTTTTGGGATCCAGGGGAAAATCTTTGTGCATATGTGTTTTATGTGTTATGCTCTTGCATTGTTTATTTTCTTTGTTTTAGAATTCATATGCAGGTAATTTCTATACAGGGTTAAAACCTACATATAAACATTTCATGTCTGGTGTATCAGCTGATGCGATATAAAGAGTTATCAAAGGCGTTTATGGTATTATAAAGGAAAAGCCCCCCCCCCCTCCACATAGTAGTTGAAGCCTTAGCATCCTAAGGGCTAAGCCCTTGGTTCCGGGCCCCAGTCAAATGGAGAAAGTTACAAACAGGGAGCTAAAGTGAAAAGGGCTAAGGGAGGTTGAGTTTCATCTGTTTCACAACATTTTTTACAGCCAGATCCCAAAATGAGAAAGTTCCCCCATATTTTCATCAAGAGGGACTCACTCGATACATCAAGGTGTCGATAGTGTAGGACAGGGATTTAAAGGGCGTGATGGGTCAGCAGTTGTGGCTTTAAGAAAAATAGATGGTGCATTCAAAGCACAGGATGGGCTGATCTAGAAGAAGCCTATTGTGGCATAGATCTAGAAGTCAGCGCCAAATGAAATAAAGGCAGAAATGATAGATGTTGGCAAAGCAGTGCAGGAAGTGATACTGCAATTAGAGCAACCCCTGCAACAGAGATGATCATAGGATGGGAAAGGAAATTTTTGTGCATTTTTTTATTTGAATATTTCTTATTTACTGTACTGTAATGTGCCTCCTTTCATGAGGCATTTAATTCTACAATATTTTTGGGCCACATAGCCATTTATGACTGAGACAGTGAGTCGACCTGACAGCTGAGTCTAGACTAGATATATTTTGTTGTAATGAATGTTCTTCCTCCCCTTTCTAGAGATAAATAGGGGAAAGAAAGACTTAACAATGGTTCAGAAATTCTAAATAAACAACACATTTTATTTTTAGACTATATGGCTTTACAGTACAAATTTTCCAGAATATGAAGAGAAATGGTGGTGATTCCCCCTCCAAGTATTACAATATGTTCTCCCTTTGTTAAAACCTATTTTGTCCATGTTTCTTCTCTAAATTCATGAAATTACTGCTGTTAGAAATATTTCAAGACTTCCTCTCAGATTTTCTGGTATCAATATGTTATGCATGTGCCTATAAGTTCCTCACATATTCATGTGTATCAACATTGTTAATGCTAGTGCCTGTATGGATTATTGAAATTATATCTTTAAAATTTTCTCTTCATGAATCATAGCACACAACCTCTCTTCTTCCCCTTATATCTACTTCTGACTTAGATAAGTATAGGAATTCTTAAAGATGCAAGCTCTATGTGTTAGACATAAAATTCTTGATGTTGTAAGCTCCATATGATGAGTTACTCCTCCTCCTCATCCTCTATCATTGCTCTGCAAAAGTTTATTAAACTATAAGTCCTTGGACTACTCAGCCTCCACTGTTTTATACATATTTATGAGATTTGTATATGGGAAGAAGTACTAAGAAATTCATGTCTTACTCATTTAGGTGAATGAACCAACCCATTATATATACATATATACTATATATGATGTCTCTATCTCTAGAAAAACAAATAAGATACACAAAATCTAGATGTTCCTAGGCACTGGTCTTGTAACAAATCCAAGGTTGTCTCTAGGAGCAATAACATATTTTGGTGTCACTGTCGAGGAACGTATTGAAGGATTTTTCCCATGGGATATGACAAATTAAACACTCTTTGTGTAGGTGAGTGAAGTATGTTCTGATTGCATCCACATCACCTTGACGACTCCACACCCCCCATTATCATTCATCATCCTAACTTTTAAAAGAGCTCACACTCACTTAGATACATCTCAGCAGAAAGCCCCGTTCGTATCTAACACAGAAAAATTAATTTTCAGGAAAGTCTGGAAAGAGGAAACCCCCCCTGCTGATACTACCATCTCACTGGCCTTTGAAGCTTCCTCATACAACTCTCGACCCACTATTACTCACTACTCAAGATTTGTTCCTAAGGCCATGACATACCCTACATTCAGTCTAGCCACTACCACCATTGTGATTTTGGGCCAAGTTCCTCAAGCAAGCCTCAATCCCCCTCCATTTTATCCAGTTGGATCTTCCACGTTTTTTGCTAAATAAATATGCACCTCTAAATTTACCTCAGCCTTTGAGTGAAGTGCCCCTGGACTACCTAAAATAGAAGCCTAGGTTCAATGGAGAAGATGACAACACAGCACAAAGTCTCATTGAAACCTTCAGTGATTTTGCGGGGAACATAAACGTGGAACAACTGGATGTGGTCATGAGACTTTTTGTATAATCCCTTGATGGAGAGGCTAGAAAGTGGTTCAAATCCCTAACTAATGCCTCCATCACTACCTGGGAGGAATTAGAAAACTCTTTCACATAGAAATAAGGTGAAAAGAGAAACCATGAGTACCTCCTCACAGAGTTTAACTCCATAAAGAAGAAGCCAAAAGAGAATATCTCATAATTTATAAAGAGGTTCAACAAGAAATACAATAACCTGCCAGCCGAGATAAAGCCTCCTCCAACTGCTGCTCGAGTAGCCTTTTCAGTAGCAATTGAGTCTAAATTCAACTTTAATTTTAAGGGAAAGGAGGTCTATCACTCTAGATCAACTCCAAATCGATGCACTTGAGGTGGAGGCAAATTTCGCCTCAGCAGGAAAGTCAAGAGGAAAGCAAGAACCTACTAAGAACAAAAGAGAGAAAGAAGAGGCATCTACCTCTGGTCGAGATAGAGAATCACCAAACCCAAAGATGGATGAACTAGAAAAAATCATCATGAGTTTGTCACATAAGGTTGGAAAACTTGAGATTGAGAACAAGAGCCTCTCCAAACATAATTCTCAAGTCAACAACCAGGATTACAACCCGCAGTATCGAAGACCTCCACTGTAAATACTTCCAAGGGAGAGAAAGGATCAACTCGACAATATCCCTCATCCTTTATACTTAGAATATGGTCCTGATGAGCAATTTTCGAATACACAAGAGATGCAGGGAGAATTATATTCTACTTTTCCTTAAGAAGAACAAGAGAATATGATTCACCAGGATGTTAGTCATGATGGAGAAGCAACATATGAGGAAGATATAGAATATTATTGAAAACAATTTGCAGAGTTCATGCTAGCACAACCACAACGTAAATATAATCTAATATCTTCAAAGAAGAGGTCAGGAGAACCAGAGAAACAGGAGGAAACTACTCCCCAAGTTATTCCTCCAATACCAGACAAAGGGAAAGGCAAGCTAAATCCTGACCCTTCCAAGATGAAAGTCTCTGCAAATAAGGAAAGAAATAATGCAGAGGGACACATTGACAAGGAGGCACCTGCTCTGCTGAAAATTTCTAGTGGCAATGAAGAAGGAACAGAGCCTGGAGGTATAGAAAAATTCCAACCTACATTCAACCTCCAGAAGGAGCTTAAAAAGGTGAAGATTCTTGTCCCTCTGACTGAGCTTCTAAAGTAGCCTACTTATAAATCTCAAGTCTCTCAATTCATGCATCCCTCTACCTCAGCACCAACCCATGATAGTTTAAACCTCTAAGAGGAGAGGCCAATGGTTGTTTTTGGGACGCATGTAGAAGAACCTGATCCTTATACTGCACCTTTCTATGTGACTTTGGTGATCCATGATCTTTTATTACACAACTACATGTTGGACTCCAGAGCTTCACACAACCTCATGACACTAGCAATAATGGAACAACTGGGCTTGGAGATCACCCGAACATACAAGGACTTGTGCTCCTTCGACTCTAAGAGATTCAAGTTCTTAGGGATGATAAAGGACCTGGTCATGAACCTATCTCGGATCCCAGTGAAGAGTGTGGTAATGGACATAGTAGTGATCGATATTCCTTCTTGGTTCAGAATCCTCTTATCCAGATCTTAAGGTTCTAAGGTGAGGGGCTCTATTAAGTTAGATCTAACTTATGCCGCTATGCCTAAGTTTGGAGGTGAACAGAGGATATTATACAAAGAATTTAGATTTGTAAAAATTGTGACCCCAATTAAAGGCTCAAAAAAATCCTCAGTTCATGGAAAAGAAAGTGACCTCTCCTATCTATTCCCAGAAGAAGATAAGGTCATCTTAGAGAAAGCATCAGTACACTTAACAAGGAAGTTAGACCACTAGTATATAGATGAAAATCAAGTGTGTAAATTATACTTTGACGAATCATCTGAGCCAGAGCTTGAGGAAATCAACAACGTGGAAGATCACGAAGCAGTGCTCCTTGGGCTATAGACAATAAGGAATGTGAATGTTGAATGCTCGGCTGTGATTGGAGGCTCTAAGCTAATTATTAAATAGATCAGACGATTTATAGAAGAAGGCAAGTAGCTCAGTAACTTGATTAGAAGGTTCATGGAGGAGATCAAAAGAGTTGAGCATCAATTACCAAGTTGGGAACACATTTTAAAGTTTTTGTCCGAATATTTTATGAGGTAAATGATGGTTTTAATTGTTGAATTTCTAGAGAACAATGGAATGAGGTCCAGTGCCTTGATGTGGAGATGGTATCATTGGAAGGTTGGTTCTCATAATCAATGGAATCTTGAGTTGCCACTCCATTTCTTCTTCTACCTGCTCATAAGATATATGAATAGAACTTAGTCAAGTAGCCAGTTGCTTAACTGGTTGCATTGGAGAGAAAAGATCACCTAGTAATTATATTTTCAGTAGGTATGGACATCTATCATTCAAATTTGAAGCTCGAGGAGAAGGCCCTAAGACTTTGGTGATGTGTTGTCTAAATTTTTTATTTTTCTTAAAAAGTTTTATGTTATTTAAGCCAGTCAGTTAGTGAATCTTACAATCATTTAGTTAGTTTAAAGTCATTCAATTAATTTTTCAATTTTTATAAATGACTCCATGCCTAATGGAAGGAAAGCCACTAGTATGTGGGTTCTCAGCTCCTTGCCAACAAGGCATTGTCCCTTGTTGGAAACAATGTTGTCACTCACTACATTGTGGGGTTCAGTTGGTCAAGTTTTCCCAAGAGAAGTGAAGTTTTAAGTCACCTTCCTAGGCCACAAAATATCTCAGAACTAAATCAGATCGTCCCCATTGCATAGTTCCTGAAAAGAGCATTCCAACAGTATATAGAAGTCCCAAAATGGACTTCTGGATCAGAATATATGGCATGCTGAAGATCAAGAGTTCTATTGCCTTGAAATGAAATAAAAGAGCTTATCAAAGAGCCCCAAGCATAGAAAGTCAAGTATATCAGCGATGGATAGACCCCGCATATCGGGCACCCCATAGTCCCTGATGAGCCTCATCATTGGGTGATTATATGGGCCTTAATTCACCCCCTAGCTTAGTCAAACCAACTATTCTCACAACTTATTGCATACTTTTGATTATATTTTGTTTATGAGATGAGTTAGAGTTGGATATTTTGTTTTGTGGTCTAATGTGCATGTAATGCATGAGTAAAGGATAAAAGCAAGGAAAAATGCAAAAATAAAGGATAAAAGCAAGGAACTGTGGCAAATACCTTGGTCAAAACTTGAATGGGACAAGAGAGAGGAATTATAGGAGGCAAATCCTCCTCATTTACTACCCCTCCATTCAAATATTCCTCCATCATCTCGGAGTGCAAACAACCAAATCATGAGGACTAAAAGACAACTGAGCAAATGAAAGTGACGAAAACCAATTTATCCTGAGTGGGGAGCCAAGCCTCCCTAATGGGAAGGAAGTCGTTGGAGACTTCATATGTATAAGTAGAGAGGCTTAGGACCTCAGTAGGATTCAGATTCTTACTGTAAAACTCTTTTTTATTTCTGAGCTGCAAGACTTGTGATAGTTTTTTATGTAATCCATGGATTTTATAATAAAGATGAGTTTTTTTTGAGCCAGCATTGAGTTAACTCAGAGGGATGAAGCTCTTGGGTTAGGGCCCAACCCAAGCAACTAAAGCTCCTCTCTATTGTACATATATGCTAGCATAGATTTTTGGTATTGTTCATTTGCTTAAGTAGCTTCCTGGATTTTTTGTTCATTCGCTTAAGTAGATGCATTTTCATTACAACAGTATAGCGTAGGTTTGTGGTTTAACTACTCATTTGCTTAAGTAGCTGCATTCCGCTTACAGTAGTGTAGAGTAGATCGGTTGTGCCTCAGTTTACTCCCATTTGCACCTTCTTTCAATTAGTAGGTTAGCTAGGAGAAAAAGATAACCATAAGGTTGTCCGCAGGTCTCTCAGCCTCATCTCCTCACTATGGGACCATGACTTGAGGAAGAGACCCTTCAGGAACCCCAAAAACATAGGTTTCTAGTTCTCGCATGAGCTATGGAGTTTGTTGTTTGATGCAGTTACTTGTTCACCCTCACTAGTTTTTATGTCGTTTTCATTGAAAGCTCCTTCAGAACATTCTTCATGCATAATCCCCTTACTATCCGATCCACAACAAACCTGCCCAATCGCTGTCTGATTCATTATTTTATCCAACCACCACCTAGTGTGATATCTTCCACCTACTTTATGCACTTTAAATTCCCACCATCGATCTGCCTCGCCTGATCCAACAGCTATCACATCACCTCAAAACTTTATGCGCTTTAAACCCCCACTGTCAATCTGCCTTGCTTGATCTGACGGTTTTCGCATCACCCGATCGCCAAATAGCTTGGTTGATCTCCACCATTGATCTATGTAGCCTGATCCAACGGCTATCGTGCAATCTAGCGCAGATTCTTGCATGACCGTTATCTACCCAAGAGCATGTGAGAAAAGTGGTTTTCTTGTGCTACGTGTCACTAAGTTAGGCTAATCACATGAAATTAAGAAATAAAGCTTACAGCTTTGAGGGCGCGTGAGAAACTGCTTACCGCTTTTGAAACCCACTCCATCATTTCCGCACGTTTTCTTCCCGCGATATTGTTGGGTTGTGTTATATTCTTCCCATGTAGTTAATAGGGGGTTTGAAGGGCACCCGTAACCCCACTTTATGGGGTCCAGGGCAACGCCCTAGAAAATTTTGGTTTTGGACCCTATGTTAGGTTGGGCGGACCCACCTAAGGTTTTGTGCATGATTTTCGCACATGTTTTTTGGACACAATGGTTTTCGGTCCATGGTA
>APFE030314223.1:0-18141 GCA_000404065.3 Pinus taeda | reverse complement strand
CCTATGGAAATGAGACGATGAGGGACAAGTTGGGAACCACCGAGTCCGAGAGATACAGTTGAGTGGCCTAGCTACCTGGTTAAATTTAGCAAGAATTTAAGAATTAGATTAAATTTATATTTGAGATTAGTGCCTTGTGGAGTCAAAACTCTTGCTTATTGAATTAAGACCAAGTAATCAGATGGACAACTGCTGCTTTGATGTTTCACTAACCTATATGCGATGCAAATCCTAAGACCTAGGTGTGATGCAAAGATCTTGGTTATTTTTAATTAGATGCCTAATCTAAGTATGATCACCCCTTAACTATTTTGAAGCTAGGCTCCAAGGTAGGATATGGGAAGGAGGCCAACAGTTAGCAAGCAAGGGCTCGATTAACAATATCTTTTGTTAGGCTCCTATCATCCGATGCCTCCGGTGCTGCAGAGACTATGGCTCTGATGATTGCAAGGTCACTGTGTTAACCACGGAAGAGTTGCTAAGCCCTTCAAGTTTGAGAAGGGTGGCCCTAGAAGTCTATCAACCAAGCTTATGCTTGGTGGTAAGTTATTAATGCAACTAACTAAGGATGTAATGCAAAGGATTTTGAATGAGTCTTAGGCTAAGATTTGCTTAATGATTAAGTACTTAAGCTATAATAAGAAACAAGTACTTAAAAATGATATTCAAAGACAATCTTAACCATAAGGAGAATGTGCCAATTTGACAAATGCCACTAAGATACAATGGGTATCCACGATACAATATAAATCACCAATATGCTCAAGATAAAATTATCATCCAAAAGAAGATATTAATCATGAAATGATGATGACAAATAAACGAGAGATAGAGCACTTACGTTATTCAGAAAGAGGATTACTTCAATAAAGAGACAATGCCTTTTAGGGAATAATGCCATTATTGTGATTAGATTCCTTATTCCCAACAAGAGATGTCAATGACAATTAGGCTTAGATCAATATGCAAGAGACACCAATATCCAATGGACTCTTAGATTCACTTCACTTTCTAGCCAACCATTCAAAGAGATTTAGGTGCTTTAGAGAGAGAGCTTGTAAGTGCAAACTTAAAATTTATAGAACTTAGAAGGAACAATCCAAGTGTTAGTGTCTTATTAACAAGAAGATACTTCATCAATTGTCAAATCCTTTAGCAACCTAATGTAAACAATGCCTCCAATTACAAACAATCATCATCAAAGCACATGAACAAGTGAAAGCATTTTATGATAGCAGTAAGCTAACTTATTCAACAGTGAATCTCTTATGAGAATTAGGACAGTGGTGAGATATTTCAATGCTAAATGTGCCTAAACAGTCCTAAAATCGTTACTCCTTTTGAGACAAATTAGAATGCTTGAGATAGAGAACAAACAGTGAAAATGTGCTTATGCAATTGATGTATTTTCAGACCTTTATAATGCTTATGACAATCAGCAATAAGCTATGCAATGAGCCAAAAACAACAAGCCAATTGATGCAATAAATTGTTACTTTGCTTATATGTTTTGTTGGATGATTTTAAGATACTCAAGTAAAACTTATGTCACTGGCACTATATCAGACTTCAAATGCTGAGATGACAGTCACCAAAACTTATGATTTAATCAAACAAATAATGCCCAGATATGCTTAAGTGACCCTTCAATGTATTGTATAGATTGTCAATTTATTTCTCGCCTCTTAGACATGTATTTGACTACTGTTAGATATATATTAGGCAGCTGTAACAAACAGTGAGATGAATAAGGTTCAGAGATCAAACCTTTGAGCCCTTTGGGCTTGGAGACACTTGCCCAACTTGTCAACAAAATTTCCCAAAAGGTAGTCCAAGCACCAGTTTCACCCCAATATTTCTGCAAAATCCAACAAATTTTAGCCCAGAAATCAGTTGATTACCAAACAGTGAGGAAAAGAGGGCAACAAGTCCCCACTTAGGCTGAGAGCTATGGCTGGAGAGGCTTTAAGGCCCGCCGTCTAGGGCATTGGAGGCCTGTGGCCTTGAAAACATAGGCAGTAGGGCTTGCGGCAGGGACAGAGACGGAGGAGGGGTTTGGAGGCTGCGGCAGGCTTGGAGGGAAGTAGGGGCTGCCGAAGGGTTTCTAGGGTCAGCGGAGGGTAGCAGAAGGTAAAGGAGGGTCTGCATTGAGGATAGAGGGTTAGGAGGCCACGGTAAGCAGGGAGGAAGGGCAGCATGGAGGGAGGAGGGCTGTGGCAAGGAGGAGGAGCTTCCTTAGGCTGATGGCACGGTTTGGAGGGCCAACGAAGGCCAATTTTTTTTTTTCAAATTTGCTTCATATTTCCCAAATTTTCCCAAAAAATGCCACTAAAGATTCTCTTGAAGGCTGACGGCTTGATCTTGGGCTTGAGCATTGAGCTTGGAGAGAAAAAAATGGTGGATCTTGCTTTCCTAGGCCTAGATCCACCTCTAGAAACCCTCTTAAAAATTTCAAGGCCTGAAACCCAAGAAATCCTCTAAATATCTTCAGATCTAGCTTGAAGTTCACTTGCACAAATAAAATTACAAGAGCTCAAAACCCCAATATATACAAAAAATTAAAATAAATCCCAAAACCCCAAAACTCCATCTGCACACAAGGGTTAGAAAATAAAATTATTTACAAAATTTTGTTTTACAATATTCACAATGATTTATGGCTCTTATAAGCAGAACTATTCATTTAATGCACAATAGATAAAAATAGATGAGTAAAATAATTTAAATGGGTGAGCAATGGCCAAGATCTCTGCAAAACCAATCGTTAAATAGGCCTTGAAATTTAACAAAGTGGGCTCTTAAGTTTTCTTGTCTTGGGAGTTGGTTGGTTCAACCAAAGACTTCCCCTCACGCCCAAGATCTAAATACCATAAATTCTCTGCACACTTAAGATCAAGTTATAAGATCAATAGGGGCTAGATAGACGTTATAACCTTCAAGATTTAGAAACCCTTGAAACCCTCGAAATATCTTCAGATCTAGCTTGAAGTTCACCTCCACAAATAAAATTACAAGAGCCCAAAACCCCAATATATACAAAAAATTAAAATAAATCCCAAAACCCCAACTGCACAAGGGTTGGAAAATAAAATTATTTACAAATTTTATTTTACAATATTCACAATGATTTATGGTTCTTATAAGTAGATCTATACCTTTAATGCACAATAAATAAAAATAGTTGAGTAAAATAATTTAAATGGGTGAGCAATGGCCAAGATCTATGCAAAACCAATCGTTAAATAGGCCTTGAAATTTAACAATATATACAAAAAATTAAAATAAATCCCAAAACCCCGAAACTCACGCTGCACACAAGGGTTGGAAAATAAAATTATTTACAAAATTTTATTTTACAATATTCACAATGATTTATGGCTTTTATAAGTCGATCTATACATTTAATGCACAATAGATAAAAATAGATGAGTAAAATAATTTAAATGGGTGAGCAATGTCCAAGATCTATGCAAAACCAATCGTTAAATAGGCCTTGAAATTTAACAAAGTGGGCTCTTGAGCCTTCTTGTCTTGGGAGTTGGCTGGTTCAACCAAAGACTTTTCCTCACGCCCAAGATCTAATTACCATAAATTCTCTGCACACTTACGATCAAGTTATTAGATCAATAGGGACTAGATAGACACCATAACCCTCAAGATTTAGAGATACCTGCTAGATCAATCAAATTCAAATGTTTTTCTAAACCCAGTAATTAAAGCAAGATACCTGTGCAAATAGTTAATTTAATCATTGGATAATGAAATAATAACTTCTAGAATATTATTCAATAGAGCATTAAGAACATGATCCAAAAATTTTACCTAAAGAAACAGAAGAGGAACACCACCATGAGTAAACCCCAAAGCCTTTTTATTATTTCCAGAAAAATATTACAGCAGCAGAGCTTGACTTGGAGCTCTTTTTACAAAATTTGCTTGTAATTTGAGAAGCAAATGGCTTCCAATTTATAGTTAAATCCTCTAAGTGGAAAATAACGGTTAGTTGGTTTGATCTCCATCAAAATAATTTTACCGTTGATAAATGTTTAGTCATCTTTTAATTTCCACTGTCGAAAATCTGTCTTTCAGGAATTTTCGAATTTCTCTTTCAAACCATTTTTGTTAGCTCAAAAATAATTATTTTGAGCTAATTTCCTCAAGAAATTGACTTTGACTTAACCACCAAGGTCCAATGTTCCAATTTTTTTTAAATTTCCAATATTCCCTTGGTGGGGGACCTCCAATTTTTTTTTTTTTGAAGACCCACCAATTCTTCCACTTGAAGAATTTAATTTCTCTAGGACCTTAATTTAGACTCTAATTAACTAAATTTCTGGCTTGGATTTTAATTTATTTTTGCCATAAAATTTAATTAGTTGACACTTAAGGGGATTAATAATGTTCCACCCTCTAAAATTTTAGCCAAGGTGTCTAAGTATGAGGGACCATGCACAAAAAGATTTTTTACATAAGATAATTACATTTTAACTTTCAAAGGGGGAACACCCGTTCGTTATAGACCCTCAATTTATTACCGAATTCTGCGACTCAATATGATCTAGTAGACCAAGTGATTTGTAATAAAATAATTTAGTCAATTAGCTTAAATTATTCCCAAATCACTTTTATAAAAGACTTGACTAAAACACTAAGACTCACTTAAGACCTTAACGACAAATTCCACTCTAGCTTTGGGGTGAGGCGGGAGGGAAAAACTCTGTCAATCATCCGTGTTTAGAAACACAAATGAATCAGTGAGACAAAAAACCTCCTAGGATGAAACTCCAAGATACTAGGCTTACCTAGGTTGTTACATACATATATGGTTTTACTAGCATCATGTACATTAAAATTTTGCAGAATGGGTTTACAACTCTGATAAACTGACGATTGATGATGATGAATTCAATATAATCTGACTGCTCGACATGATGGAATTCTTTGCAAAAATTGTGTACTCCTATAGAGTAGTTGACACTGAGTGGTCAAACATCTGGCTCTACTTGGGGGACACGTTGCTTCACTAAAGGAATGTGAGAATCCAGAATTTGCACCCAAGCAACACACAAGTTCATATAAGTAGCGTCCATCCAAATATAATCCAAAAATAATCATATAACATTAAGTACATGAAACAGAAGCTCTGTAACCAGTAACAATTCTACTAACATGAGACGTAAATCTAATCTTGAGACATAAATGAAATTTAATCTATGAAACATAATGCTGAAATGAAAACTATTTTAACAACAAAAATAAATAACAAGGAGTAGGGTTAGAAATACAATACAGAGGATGCCCTATGGTATGAGATATCATCTTTGAAATAGAAGCTCTATAACCAGTAACAATTCTGCTAACATGAGACGTAAATCTAATCTTGAGACATAAATGAAATTTAATCTATGAAACATAATGCTGGAATGAAAACTATTTTAACAACAAAAATAAATAACAAGGAGTAGGGTTAGAAATACAATACAGAGGGATGCCCTATGGCATGACATGTCATCTTTGAAGAACAACTTGAGCATTTGGTGATTTGCAGGTAAGTCAAGTGGTTCACCCTCCAATGTGCTCAAGTGAAATGAATTTGGTTCGGCGATGCCTCTGATAATGTAAGGACCTAGCCACAAAATGTCAAATTTCTTGTGACTTTCTGGTTTCTCATTCCTATGATCCCAAAGTAGCACCATATCTCCAACTTGCAAAGATCTAGCTCAAGAAGATTTATCAAAGCTTTTCATAACATTAGATTGTCTTTTACATATATTATCAAAAGCTTTTCTTCGAGTTTCATCTAACTCCATAATTTGATCAGTTCTATTTTGGACAACATCTTTATCAATGGAAAAATGCTAAAGGAGTTAATAAGATGGAAATTTAAGGTGCACAGGTAGAGTTACGTCCAAACCATAAACCAATTCGAAGGGACTTTTACCAGTAGCTTTTTTCTTTGTAATCCTATCTGCCCATAATGCATACTTGATTTGGCTATCCCAAGACCATTTATTATCTCCTACTATCTTGTTGATAATGGTTATAAGATTTCTATTACTTGATTTTGCAAGGCCATTACCTGGAGGATAGTAGTTAGATGAATGAGATAAAAGAATGCGATACTTAAAGCAAAAAGATGAAAACTCTGTAAAACTAAAAGCTTTGGCATTATCAGTGGTAATTTTAGTTGGGACGCCAAATCTAGTAATGACTTGATTTTAAATAAAATCCATAGTATCCTTTTTAGTGGCATTTAGCAAGAATGACTTCTACCCATTTAGTAAAATAATTAGTAGCAATTAATATCTATGAGTAGCCATTGCTAGAATTTTCATGAAATTTCCCAATGAAATCCAAACCCCAATGTTGAAAAGGTGCCTCCACAACCGTAGGTTGTAAGGGCAGGGCAACTAACTTCTATTTCCTAGTGAATAGTTGACAGGCTTGGCAACTCCTAACAAACTTATGCATATTAGAGAAAATTGAAGGCCAGTAATAACCAACTCTAAGAATTTTGTGGTTAGGAGTTTTTGCAGCATAATTGCCACCACAAAATCCTGAATGAAACTTGGAAATTAACTTTATAGATTCAATTTCATCAACACACCTAAGTACTATACCTTTAGGATTCCTCCATCCTAGGCCATCCTTCATGAGGCTTTCAATCTAAGAGCCCTTCTTTTATGAGCAACTAAATGGTTAGGACATGTAAGATTTAACAAATAATAAATAATGTCTTTGTACTAATCATGCTCTCCTAATCTCTGCAACTCAAGTGAAGATGAATCATTAAGATAGATCAAACCAAGAGCCTTTTCATTACCTTTAGTCAACATCTTATCCAATCCTTGACCTTTGAGCAACTTAGTGGGTCTAATTTCCAAGTCATACTCTTGGATCTTAGTAACCCACCTAGCACGAGTCCTTAAGCAATCGGTTTGAGTTAATATATCTTTAATAGCAGAATGTGGGACAACAACAATGATTTTGGAATAACCCACATAAGACCTAAAATGCTTGAGGGACTTGACCAAGGCATATGCTTTGCTTCTCCATGGTAGTATAATTTAACTCAAAATTTTGAAGTGCTCTACTCATAAAAGCAATAGGCTGCTCGTGACCTTCCTTATTCTTTTATAACAAGACACCAACAATTGTGCCCTGTAAAGCAAAAGGAAAGACCATGAAATCTCTTGAATAATCAAGGCTGGCTAGAACAAGAGCTTTCACAATAGTACCCTTGATCTCCCGAAAAGGCTTTTTACCATCTTCTTTCCACAAAAATTTAGCATCTTTTTTTAGAAGACTTTGAATAGGCTTAGCTGTCTTAGCATAATTTGGAATAAATCTCCCAAGAAAGTTTGTCTTTCCAAGGAAGGACCAAAGGGATTTGAGATTATGAGGAAGAAGAATCTTTTGGATTGCCTCAACCCTTTCAGGGTCTGTCTTGATCCCATCTTTGGAGATGATGTGACCAAGCAACTTCCCTTTAGTTACTCCATATACAAATTTCACAGGATTCAAGGAGATTCCAGACTCTTTGCATCTGTCAAAAACTTGTCTGAGATGATCTATATGACTGATACCATCCTTAGAAAAGGCTATAAGATCATCTTGGTATATTTAAATGATTTTACCAATTAAACTCTTAAAAGCATAGTCCATAGCCCTTTGAAAGGTAGCTCCAACGTTAGTCAATTCAAAAGGCATTCTAATGTATTCAAATGTTCCCCATGGTGTGTGTGAAAGTAGTTTTGTGTCGATCCTCTTTCTTAACCCATACTTGATTATATCCAAAAAAACCATCTAGCAATGACATCATTCCTGAACCCGTTACTCTTTGTAGCATAGTTTCCATGTTTGGTAAAGGGTAATTATCCTTTTTACATGCTAGATTAAGGTTTTTTTCTAAAATCGACACAAAGTTTGATCTTTCATTTTTTTTCCTAACAATCACCAAGTTAGAACACCATGTTGAATGCCCAGTTTGAACAATATTACCAGTTGCAAGCATCTTTGAAAGTTCCTTTTGGACTAAGGGAGCCAACATAGGATTTATTTGCTTAAGTTTTTGACGAAAGGGTTTAGCATTTTCATCTTTTAAAGGGATAATGTGTTCCATGACATCTTCCTTATAACTTTTAACTCGTCATAATAAAATACTAAAACATCCCTATATTCATGAAGTAAATCAATCAACTTTTTTCTCTCTTCATCACTAGTACCTTTACTAATTTTCACAATTTTAGGGTCACTAGAGGTACCAATGTTTACTTCAATAAACTCCCCTGTATCCATCTTATTTTCATCTTTCTTGCTTGTGGCATCATGTCGACCAAAGTGTTACTCCAAAGCTACAATATTCCTAGGAGTAGGATTCGTTATATCTTCATGGCTATCAAATCCATCCTCCTTACAACTAACTTTAAAATTTTCAAATTCATCCAAATTATTAAGAAAGCGAATCAAATGTCTCTCATCATCGAAAACCTGCCAATGCTCCATATTATCAGGTACAGAAGCTCTAAAAATAATTTCCATTTTTAACCTTATCCTTTAACAATTCATCATACAACTGCAAAGTAAATGCCCACTACAACCAGTTCATCTGCCAAGTTATTCTTTTCTCTTGAGATAGCTTCGAGATCAAGGGCATCAAAATATTCCATAGTATCCCATACAACATTTCGATAGCTTTTTAAGCTTTGATTTTTACATGTGAATTTGTTCTTAATCTTCATGATAATCAAATCAGAGTCTCCCTTGATACTAAGCAACTCAATATTCAAATCCTTTGCCAATTCTAGACCCAACAATAAAGCTTCATACTTAGCAACATTGTTGGTTGCTTCAAATTCCAATCTATAGTCAAATTTGAACATGTGACCAAGGGGAGACTGTAATACTATTCCAACACCTTTATCGTGCCTAGAAAATGCACCATCAAAATTCATAGACCATACTTTATCCTTTAAATCACCCACTTTTTCATCAACCTTAACATCTGAGGGAACTATGGATTTAGACAGAATGGCATAATTCCCAAGGCTAGGTTGTTCCTTTGTTATCTCATTATGTGAGCTTTTGGGGTCTTCCACATGGAATCTACTTTCAGGCTCTCTGTTAAGTTTGACAAATCCTTTACCTCTAGGAGAAGGAATCATAGCACATGACCAATTCATCTAAATACTTCCTCCTAGATCAGAAACCCACTTTCTTGATAATAACATACTCCAAGCATCAGGTATGTCAACTACAACTATGTCCATTACAATCATTATGTTAGGGTAAACTGATAAATGTACTTGTACGTCCTTGATTAACCCACGAATTTCAGTCTTCTTAGAATCCATGGCACATATGTTGTAGTAAGGCCTAGAAATTCTCAAATTGAGCTGCTCCATGACCCTTTTGGTCATAACACAAGCCGAGGCATCAAAATCCAACATGTAGTTATATAATCGACAAGCATTAACAAGCAAAGTAATAAAAAATGGTTGATGCTCTTTGTTATTTGGATCCATACTTTGCAAATATATTAGGGCATCCTGATTGACAGCCTTAGGAGCCTTTTCCCGAGAAACATTAACATGAGAAGCTTCAATGGCATTCAATAACTTAGCCTTTTGGGAGGGAATCTTCAATATTTCGGTGACAGGAACCCAATTTTTTGCATTATTCAACCATCCTCCCAGATCAATATTCAATCCAGAGCTTGAACCAGGGTTAGAACTTCGAGGGGTAAATTGATTATCGCTTTGATCCTTATTCCTTCTTTGATAAATTAACCCTTTATCTCCCGCAATCTCCAAGACTTGCTTTGGAGAGGGCTTTTCACCAAATAGTTCAACCATCAAATCCTTTTCTTGACTAAAGTTATTGATACTATAGGAGGATGTAAGAGTCTTGACATCATGACTATTTTCCTTAACTTCCATCAATCCTCCATAGATAAATGATACTCCTCACAACAACATTTATTTGATTACTTGTCCCAAGCATTCCACTATCCATGATCCTCTTTACAGTGGGGCAATACAGTGGGGCAAGTAGCTTCTTCATGAAGAACATCATAGGCCCTACAATGAGGCGGAGCTTCATCCACAAGATTGGTAGATTCAAGTGGATTTGGCTGTCTCTGCTCATTAGATGGGCCTTTCTTCTGCAAAGCATTATTATTTCTAGGTTGGAAATTCTGTGCTTGAGATGTTTCCATTTGCACCAACCTAGCCTGCAAGGCACTTATTTCCTTAGCATGATTAGATATTAACTTTGCTTGATTAAGCTCCATGCTTTCCAGTTTATGAATTAACTTCTGCATAGGGTCATCATCAGATTCTTTAATTTCCTTTCCCATAGATTCTTTTGATTTACTTGGACCCCTATCAAAACCTCGAATTTCAGACTTCCCAGATGCTTTCTTATCCTTTTCAATTTCCTCAGCTAAAACCTGGGCAACCTTTTAATCATTAGTTCTAGCACGTCTCCACTCATAAGAAGTATCAACATTAAAGGCATCAATATAAAAATCCAAAAGAGACTTGTCAGGAGGTTTATAATCTTGAGGTAAGTCCTTAATAATACCATTAAGCCTCTTATTAAATTCCTCGACTATTTCATTCTCTTTCTTCTTTATGACGTTGATAGCTTTAACTAGTTTTCTTTCTTCTATCTTATCTCCATACTTGTCCTTAAAGGCATTAATAATCAGTTGCAATGAATTAAAGGAATTATTGGGCTTTTTTGTAAACCAATCCAAAGCATCTTCCTCCAAGGAAAGAACAAAGAGGCTCGTCTTCACATCTTCATGATTATAGTCAACACCTCTAGTATATTTACCCAACCAAGAGCTAAAATATTTTAGATGAGCATTGACACTAAATGCATTATTGCCTTGGAAAGAGGGCAACTTATCAAGACCATTCTCTGGGAGATCATGGGGATAACTTTGAATGTTAGCAAAGTTACACGAGGCGAACAAGTCCATGATCTCTGCTCAACCGGGTTAGGGAAAAGAAATTGGATATCAGAGAGAGCTTCCTGTCCAAGATTAACAAGAAGTGTACAGGAAGAGAGTTTGTGTAATTGAACTTTGAGAACCTTTTTAGGATCCGGACTAGGATTAACCAAGTTACTTGGATGCCTCCTAGTACACGCTTTGGTAGAAGATGAAAGAAGTGGAGTCACCACTTGAGCAGAAATCTAATTTTGAGAAACCCAAGATGCTAGGGAAGAAGTTAGTAAAGGGAACCAAGGACAAGAAACTTATCCTGGTGAAGGATGTCAAAAACTAGGCACTAGAAAATGTGGCGTGGTCGGGATAAATGAAAAGATGAGAAATGAGAAGATGCAGATGATTAGGACGAATGTCGCAAAGCTAAGGTCCAATAAATTGGTCCTCGACAATGGTGCCAAAAATGCTGTCACTTAGATTGTAGAAGCATCGCGACAATGACTCGGGTTGGGGGCTGTCACCTTGATCCCCGACCTCTTCGTTCTAGCTGTCTTCCAACAACAGGTTATGGGGGGTAGACCCTATGGAAATGAGATGATGAAGGACAAGTTCGGAACCAACGAGTCCGGGAGACAAAGTTGAGTGGCCTAGCTACCTAGTTAAATTTAGAAAGATTTTAAGGATTAGATTAATTTATATTTGAGACCAGTGCGTTATGGAGTCAAAACTCTTGCTTATTGAATTAAGACCAAGTAATTGAGTGGACAACTGCTGCTTTGATGCTTCACTAACCTATATGCAATGCAAATCCTAAGACCTAGGTGTGATGCAAAGATCTTGATTATTTTTAATTAAATGCCTAATCTAAGTATGACCTTCCCTTAACTGTTTTGAGGCTAGGCTCCAAGGTAGGTTGTGGGAAGGAGGCCAATAGGAAGCAAGCAAGGGCTTGATTAACAATACCTTTTGTTAGGCTCCTATCACCCGATGCCTCCGGCGCTGCAGAGATTGTGGCTCTGATGACTGCAAGGTCATCGTGTTAACCATTGAAGATTTGCTAAGCCCCTCAAGCTAGATGAGAAGGGTGTCCCTAAAAGTCTATCAACCAAGCGTATGCTTGGAGGTAAGTTATTAATGCAACTAAACTAAGGATGTAACGCAAAGGATTTTGAATGAGTATTAGGCTAAAATTTGCTTAATGATTAAGTACTTAAGCTATAATTAAATCTTTAGTTAAAGAAACAAGAACTTGATAGGAGCTTAATGATTAAGTACTTAAGCTATAATAAGAAACAAGTACTTGATAATGATATTCAAAGGCAATCTTAACCATAAGGAGAATGTGCCAATTTGACAAATGCCACTAAGATACAATGGGTATCCACGATACAACATAAATCACCAATATGCTCAAGATAAAATTATCATGCACAAGAAGATATTAATCATGAAATGATGACGACAAGTAAACGAGAGATAGAGCACTTATGTTATTCAGAAAGAGGATTACTTCAATAAGGAGACAATGCCTTTTAGGGAATAATGCCAATATTGTGATTAGATTCCTTATTGCTAACAAGAGATGTCAATGACAATTAGGCTTAGATCAATATGTAGAGACACCAATATCCAATGGACTCTTAGATTCACTTACTAGCCAACCATTCAAAGAGATTTAGGTGCTTTAGAGAGAGAGCTTATAAGTGCAAACTTGAAATTTACAGAACTTACAAGGAACACTCATCTAGGGTTCCTTGGACAATAAATATACCCTGCAGTTGTTGGAGTTTTTGGAGCATCAAATTGACGACATTGTCTTGGAGACCCATGTCATTGATTTCTACTCATCTTGCTGCTTGTGGTGTTATGTGGAGCATTCTGTGGACCTTCACGGTTTGAGAGAAATGCTTGGTCAAAGCTAAAGCCTCAATTTAGGGTCCGAATCCCAGGGGTTGACAATTTTGCAACAAGTGTGATGACATAGGATACATTTTTGATGTAGCGTAATATTAATGGTTCGATGATGTGGTAGCCCTAACAAGTTTGATGATGTTTCAATCTCTCATAAGATAGACTATGACACATATCTAGGGGTAAGTAAATTCACAAGGAGGTATCTTCATTAAAAAAAATAAGAAGGGGTTTTATTAAATAAAAGATTTATTGAAGATTTAATTTTCAATTTCAATTTGTTTTAAAATTGAACTTCTCTCTAAAGGATGAATCGACTTCCACAAAAAGGACCTTTTTGGCACCACGAAATTGAAATTCAAAATTTGAATTTAATTTAAATTTCTCCCTCCATTTTGTCTAGTCGGCTGACCCTTCTAGACAATCATTAAAAAAAACTATATAATAGCTTTGTTTCTCTCACTAAGACGAGGGATTGATTGCATATGTTGAGGATCAATGCAATTGTTCAATTGATATCACTCTTGTCTGTTGGAGTTGTTCTGAAGTTGATCTGCGGCCCTGAGGCGTTATTGATACTTAAACGAAAGCTTTGGAAAGATTTTTGCAGGATCTACTGAGGGTTTATTTTGCTTTTGGTTTCGTTAGGGGTGGTTTGTTGCAGGTGAAGACCGGAAATCCCATGGGCATCTTCCTGCAAGATCGATCTACTTGATTGGGAATTCCTTTCAGACCTGGCCACTGTACTAAAGGCTAATCAAAGGTCACGACACCCTGTTGAAGCACAGTTTGATGCTTGGTCAAATCCTTCTTGAGATGTAACACTTCTGGCTGGACGCATAAGGGCTCCCTTTTTTCTGAAGATTCACATATATTCTTGGTTCCTTAACCTTGCGACCTTCACTATTTTGGCCCATTCTAAAGTTCTTTTCCGAGGCAATTATTTGTTGTACTGGCAGCATATATTAAGCGAAGTTTTTTGAAGCATTTTGAGAGAATTCTTGGTGGATCTGTTAACTAGCATCTTTTTCAAGGAATACAAAAAACCATTTTGGAACCTACCTCCTCTGCGTACCTGTGGCAAACTTTTAGGGCATTTATTTGTGAAGCTTTGAAGTTAATCAAGTGCAAAAAGGTCTTCTGTTTGTTTTGAATTCGATTGGGCACTTCTCTTACAGTGGATCTAAAGAGAGACTGAAAGTTCTGGGTATCAAATTCCAACTTTGTCACCTGATCTGATTTGCGCATTTTTAAAAGACGTGCAACCCTACTTATGTATTCTTGTTGTGACCTTCAACATACAAAGTTGCCCTGCCCGTTGATCTAGTGTAGCCCCTTGTGTAGCATATCTCTGAACTAGAAATCTTGTCAAATACATCTGAAAGTTGTAACTCAATATATGGAGTATAAGACCTATTGTTTGGAGCACTGTTAGATCAGTTTGCATCTCATTATGATGAATCAGAGGCAGAGGTAGGAGTATAATGGATGGAGATACCAGTGAAGTATGATGAACAATAGTTTGACATACCTTTTGTGCAGCAGTTGCAGGATCTCATAGAGCAGTTAGGGTTTTGAATTTTGTTGACGACTAAATCAGTCCAACCTGAGTACTTAAAGTCCTAAAGTTGTTCAGAATGAAATATGTAAGAATCGTCTGCACACTACAGTGGTAACCTGGGGTTTTATTTTCAGATCATGGTCTATTCTCTATAGATTCAGATGTGTCTTTTAGCAGTAGACAAATTATCTGTTGACAATAGGACAACAATGCTCTGTTAAGGACAGTCACAAGGTGTTGAACAAATGCAGAGGTTGGATATAGTGAGGGAAGCTGTAGAACAGAGATAAGGAAGCAATGGAAGTGTGTTGATGTGATAGACATTGCAGCAGGGGACTGAAGTGGCAGAAGCAACAGTTTGGACAAAGGCAAAAACAATGATAGTGTTGACATACCAGTGACCCTGACACACTGAGAATTCTTGTGCCTGTGACAGTAATCTTGTATGCAGCAAGCACATAGGTGACAGTGATCATGATATGACATCAAGCACAATAACCTTGTGCGACAGTGACAAAACCCATGGATGGCAGTGCTTGCTTCAGTGATCTAGCTCAACAGTGGTACTTGATGTATCAATCATGATATGACATCAAGCACAATAACCTTGTGCGACAGTGACAAAACCCATGGATGGCAGTGCTTGCTTGAGTGATCTAGCTCAACAGTGGTACTTGATGTATCAATCATAGATATTTGGCAAAATGATGAAGGGCTTAAGGCATAATTCTTGTTAAGCCAGTGTCATTACTGTGACAACAATGTTGTTCCTGTTCGAATAGTATTATTCTTGTAACAAGACTTGTTTGATTCAAAGATAAGTTGCTTATGAGAATAATTATAGATTGTAGCAGTAAAAACCCTAGCAGCAGTAAGTAAGGACAGTCGGACCAGCAGAAGAAACAATAGTAACAGTGGACAACAAAAGTGGCAGCAGTAGCAGCAGATGAATGGACAGTGGTAGTAGCGCAGTGTGCAGCAAAGGGCAGATTGGACAACAGTGATTGTATGGGGCAACAACAGTGGATGGCATCAGAGGGCAGAAGCCACATTGGAAGCGGTGATGGTAGCCAGTTGTTGTGGTAGCAGTGGGTTGACTTCTTGATTGTAAAGGAGACTGAAGACTCCTGTAGACTTAATCTGCATATCTTTAGACTTGGGGAGTCCTGTACTCCCTTCCAGGTTTACTTGGTAAATGTTGTATGTACATCATACATAACCGAGCTTATTGTTGAGCCAAATCTTGTGTACTATCTACATGATGTGATGATGATTTAATGGTTTCATGTTTTTGTCTAGATATTAAAAGATTAACTAATCAATTGAAAAAGAGGGAAATACTGATTCACCCCCCTCTCAGTATTTCCAACAATTGGTATCAAAAGGAGTCCTTCATAAAGGCTTAACCGCTTGAAGTTAGATCCATAGCATTCAGAAATAGCAGCTGATTTGAAAGATGTTGATTCCCTCAAGGACCAGCGTTGAGCAATGACATTGGACAGGGATATGACAATAAGAATGTACACCAATCTCTATAGAGAACATGAAGACCTGAAGGTTGAAAAGAAGAAGTATTACGATAGTTGGAGATTTGTCTTAGCTGATATGATGTGGCTTGAAGCTCAAATTAAAAATCTACAAACATCAGAAAATGATCAGGAACTTGATGAAGCGAAGAAGGAAGTGGAGCATCTCAAAAGCATGTTGGAAGAGGCAAACAAACAAGAAAGCACATTGACAAACCAACTCAAAGAAAAGGAAAAAGAAAAGCCAAATAAATGGAACAAGCAAGATAAAGGGAAGCAGATCACCTACTTGAAGAAGCCAAAAGGATTAAAGAAGTGAGGTCTTAGATGAAACAGAAGGAAGAAGATTGCATGAATCGTGAGCAGAAGATTGTCACTTTGAGAACAGAAGTTGACAAGCTAAAACAACAATTGAGGAGTTCACAGGTCTTGGATGACATCATAAATTACCACAGGTCACCCCTTATCAAGACTGGTCTAGGGTTTGTTGGTGAACCCTTAAGCAACAAGGATGAAAGCTCCAAGGTTGAAGAGAAGCCTCATCATGAAGAGCAGCCACATGAAGAGAAATCTCATCCTAGAGATGAAGAGCAGCCACATGTCAAGGAAGAGAAGAAGTCTCATGAAAGGAAGCCTCATACCAAAAATGGAGAGAAGCCTAAAGTCAAAGTGTTGCACAAATCAACCAACACACAAAGCTGGAAGACCAATACCTCAAGAAACCATGATGATGCATTCAAGACACCAATTCATAATAGAGCATTCAGAAGTGGAGAGAAGCAAAGATACTCTCAAGGGAAAAACACCTTCAGCAGATGATCACCCTATACACCCAAGTATACAGGCACATTTTATGGTTATTGTTATACATGTTCTAACTATGGACACAGAGCTAGAGATTGTAGGAGTAAGGATAGAGGGTTTTATCAAAACCATAGAGGTAGGTTCACTGGAAGGCGGGACAAAGTCACTCATACACTTGTTAGCAAAAATTACAACACTTTCACTCCATTATTCAGATCAGATATTGAGTACTACATGTCACAATCTTGGCCATTTTGCACAAGATTGTAAATCCAACTTGACGTGGACCCCATAGAACCAGGAAGGAAGGAATGCATAATTATCTGTCACAACATTGGTCATTTTGCACGAGATTGTAGAAGCGGTTTGACGTGGACCTCATAGAATCAGGAAGGAAGGTCATTCATTAGGTAGGAAGACAAGACCACCAACGTCTAGCAGAGAAAACAAGTTTGTCCATGATCTCTTACACGATTTGTAGATGCCCAAAGACATGGGGAGCATCAACACAGGACAGGGATATGACAATGAGAATGTACAATAGTCTCTATAGAGAACATGAAGACCTGAAGGCTGAAAAGACGAAGTATTACGATAGTTGGAGATTTGCCTTAGCTGATATGATGCGACTTGAAGCTCAAATTTAAAATCTACAAACATTAGAAAAGGATCAGGAACTTGATGAAGCGAAGAAGGAAGTGGAGCATCTCAAAAGCATGTTGGAAGAAGCAAACAAATGAGAAAACACATTGACAAACTAGCTCAAAGAAAAGGAAAAAGAAAAGCCAAATAAATGGAACAAGCAGGATAAAGGGAAGCAAATCAGCTCCTTGAAGAAGCCAAAAGGATTAAAGAAGTGAAGTCTCAGATGAAGCAGAAGGAAGAAGATTGCATGAACCATGAGCAAGAGATTCTCACTTTGATAATAGAAGTTGACAAGCTGAAACAACAATTGAGGAGTTCACAGGTCTTGGATGACATCATAAATTGCCAAAGGTCACCCCTTATCAAGACTGGTCTGGGGTTTGTAGGTGAGCCCTTAAGCAACAAGAACATAGGTGGCAATGATCATGATATAACACAAGCGTAGTAGCCTCGTGTGACAATGACAAAACCCATGTATGGCAGTGCTTCAATGATCTAGTTCAACAATGGTACTTGATGTATCAATCATAAATATGTGGCAGAATGATGAAGGGCTTGAGGCAAAATTCCTGTTATGTAAAGACCATAACTGAAATAAGATGATAAGCAGAACAATATGCAGAACCGTAAGGGATTTCGAGACCTACCTGAACTGCTGTCTGCTCCTGTTGAAGCTGATGGCTCCGCAGTTGTTCTGATCCGATTGCCTGGAAACCAATTCCTCCCAGCCAATCCAACAA
>APFE030314217.1:121337-146085 GCA_000404065.3 Pinus taeda | reverse complement strand
ATGGACCCCCTTTGGGGTTTGAAACGTCGGCAGAATGAACTAGAAACTGTGGATAATCCGGATCATGAAGCTACAAACTATGACATTCCAAATTTGTTCCAAGGATGAATTAATGTTTGTGATTTTTTAAAATAACTTACTTCAACTCTTTAACCGAATCCTACAACAAGAAATAATCATTACTAAATGAAGAAATAGGAAAAAACAAGAACAAGAGATGCATGTGAATAAGAAGTGAAAGGAAGAAGAGTAAATTATACAAAAGGGCTCTAAGGATCCTTGGATGGCAAATACCAAGGAAACTCAGAGTCCTATGAAGGATACCAAGATTTAGAAGTTGAATATGACACCAATCTTCATTATTTCCATCAATACAATTACATCCATGCAAGAAATGACAGTGGGGCTTCAAAAATATGAGTTCTCTCCACAAGAAGAGAACAATAAATCAACCCCTAGAGGAAAATTTGACTTGGTACTTATAAAAAATGATTAGGAATCATTTCCCATTAAAGTAGGAAGATTTCCCCACAAAAATACCTCAAATAGTGGATCTGGTTCCCAATAATAGGAAACTGCATTAAATGACAGAGAACACATTCCTAGATTTTCTCAATCATTGGAGCTCTAGAATCTGTGCAATAATTTCATAATATATTCTTGATTTATTATTTAATATTGATCCTCCTGTAGTAGGGAGAAAATACCTAAATTATCTCCTCCAAATATTCATAATCTACCCAATATTCTCACAATATTCCACAAAAAAATAATATTAGGCACAAATATGCAATTATCCATAAACCTTCCTAATGAACATATTAAAGTTAAAAATACATTATCTAATGCAAAAAGAGAGGTTTAATGTGTTGAAGGATTGTTAGATGGGCCTCAATTTATGTCTAATTTGGAAGCCCATCATACCCCTCTATTGAAAGTGTTGCTCATCCTCTCAGAAACTTAGTGACCTCATTGTGCCCCATTCATGGGCTATTTAAGATTTTTTGATTTGGCAAGGTCTTCCACATCCTTTTCCAATCCCTTGCCACCTTTTCCCACCATTTGGACACCTCTAGAACCCTCAAAATTCCCTTAGATGAGATCTAGTAGTAAATTAGGACATCCTGTAGTAATTCCTATAGTAACTACAGGAAACCCTCTAGCAGTTTGTTTAAACATGTTTTGAGCAGAAATGATAGTATGAGCCTAGGGTAGACCCTAAAATTGACTTCCATGATCCTCAATTCCATTTTGGGCTGAATTTTCCATGCCTTTATCCCCTTTCTATAGTATCTTTTAGATCTTGGACAAAATCTAGGAAGAGATTAAAGACCCCTTGGAAAGCCTCTTTTCATCACAACAGTTTGAGTTCTATTTTGATGGTGAATGTTTTCTTGCCCTTTGTTTCCTTCTTCTTCTCTTTTGTGGACTAGATGATTTCCTAATCGGATTTGGATTTCTCTGTTTTGATTAGGTCTCTCTTAGGCACTGCCATTTTGGTTTTTAGCACAATTTGTTCCTATTTTCCTTCTTGTAGCAACATTATGCCTTCTTGTAGCAGTCATTCCTTCACTTTCAGGGTCTTCTAACTTTATGGGAGTGATGAGAAATAATGTAGAGAATTGGAGGATGATTATAAGGCTCAGAGTTAGTAGTGTAAGTTTATGAAATGGAGAGGATGTTCTCTGTGTGTTTTTTAAAGAAATTTTCAGGGTCAGATAGAGTGTAGGGTTTGTTCTTGAAAAATGTTAATTTTTTCTTATGAAATGGGATGGATGAATTATGGATAGATAGTAGATATGAAGTGGATGGAGGGATTGTAGTGTTTTGGTGACTTGGCCTTTGCACAAATTTCCTCTTTTAACTGTTGTCCCCACTCCTCAAAATCATCACCCTTCCTAATTTGGCTTTTCTACATTGCATGAGTTAGGGAGTTAGTTGCAATTAACTAGTTGAGGGTGGCTGAGACTGCTAACCCATCCTTAGCTTTATAAAGTCTCACCTTTCATGCATTGACAATAGTTTTCTAACTATAATATGCTCAAGAGAAGAGGCCAAGAATATTGCATCCAGTACTTACAAGATGGTTATTGGAGAGGCATGCATGTTGCTCTTGAGTTGATGATCAATCAATGCTTCCCTGGAGGTCTTAATTTTCTTTGGTTGCTTCTGCATAGGTATTTATAGCTTGCTGATTCATCATTAGGGAAATTTTGAGGTCTAAAACGGGCCTTGTAAGAAAAATATACAACCAAAATAAAATTTATAATAACCAATAGGATTCAAGATGATGATGTCAATGAGGGATGATTCACCTTTTTTGGAGTAAAAAAGTAAAAAGATTAAAAAATAATAAAATAGTAAAACTACTTTTTCAACTTATCTCCCTAAGGGTTTACTCAAATTTCTAGCGGGATTACTCGTTGTATGCAATATTTGATTCCTCATTCAAGGAGTACCTATGTTGCATACTTTTGATAGACCCTGCTACACAAAAAATGGGAAATACATGAGAAACGTGATTGCAATCACATTTTTCATGTATTTCTTTTTTTTTTATGTAGCAGGGTCCATCGAAAGTATGCAACATGGGTACTACTTAGATGAAGAATCAAATTTTGCATCCAATAGGAGTTTCCACTCGAAATTTCAGTAAACCTATGCGGAGAGAAATTGAAAATATGAGTTGAAAAATTAGTTTTTTATTTTTCCTTCTCAAAATTGATGATGTCATCTAATCTTGTTTTATTATTTCCACCATTATTTTAACATTTCTTTAGGAGGTCCATTTTAGACCTCAAAATTCCCTAATGTGACTAATAAGGTTGTGTTGTGGAATTTTCTTTTTAGTGTTCAATCTTTTGCTGGTGGAGTGGATGGAATGCTTCCTAAGGAGGGTGTACCCCATTTTCAAACTTTAGAAATGGCTTCATGCTGATCAAGGTGGCTAGATCTTCTACTGTGTGAGTGCAAAATGAATTGATGCTTAGTTATGTTGTAACTGTGTAGATTGCTTACAAGAGGAATCCTCTTCCTGTAGCGATCATTTAATTCATCTTGAAGACCTTATTGATGCATTTGGGATTGATGGAAAGTCATAGGAGGTATAAGGACATGGTTAAAATCATCTTGAGGTGGTGTAGGTGGTGGAAAAATTTGATCACAAAGTTTTTTTTCTGATTTTTTTCATGTAAGGAAAATTGGAATTTGAAGATGGATTTTGGTTAGATGGAGTGGATGAGTGGTGTTGGGGGACCTGTATAAACCTTCCCTATATAATACATCACCTTTTGACACCTTTCTCCAATCATATTTCCTCTTGTAGCTTCTTCTCGACTATCATGTAGTACTACTGGATCTTTCTGTAGTAATTTAGGACAACCTCCTGTAGGAGACTTGGTTTTTCCATATCTCCCAAATGGTATAATGGATTGACCTGAAATTTTTTGAGCCTTTTTCCATCATCATTATGCACCTCCTAATAAATAATCTTAGCCAATAGATGCGTGAATCTCTGGAAAAATTAAACATGGTTGTAGGTGATAGAGGTCAATTTCTCAAAAACTATGCACTAGAATTTTCTGAAATTGCTTGGGCATGTTACCATCATCCATGTGCATCTCCCATGAAACAAATTTGTAAATGGATGCACAAATATCAAGAAAATTCAAAAATGAATGTAGGTGATGGAGGTCAATTTCTTGAAAAGTGTGTACCAAAATTTGTTGAAGTTGCTTGGGCATGTTGCTATCATCCATATGCATTTCCCCCTGAAACAACTTGGCAAATAAATGCATGATTTTCAAGATATGACAAAAATAAATTTCCGCTCTATGTATTTTTGTTTCTTGTAGTAACTATAAGACCTTCCTGTAGCATTTTATGAAAACAAGGAAAATAAGTGGTGAAAGCTTGGAAATGATGAATGGATGGTGGAAATAGATGAGGGTGATGAATTGGCATGGCCTTGGTCCTTCTAAGCATCTGAGAAAAGGTGGAGAAAGTCCAAGTTTGACTTCATTCACTAGTACAGAATGGCCAATTACTTACTAAGGAAACAACTAAAATTTGCATGTAAATGACCATTTGTCAGTCGGTGACCAATAGCAGCTAATTTGCAGTATCTTATAATGCAACCAACTTTTAGTCATTTTTAGCTTAGTCATTAATTGTCACAATTAATGACCAAACATACAACAAAATATATTACTATATGAATCCTCGAGAAAACTAATTAATGACCAAAAAACTATGACCAAAATGTTGGTCATGTTATAAGATACTATAAATTAGCTACTAATAGTCATATATATACAACTTTAATTCATCATTTAAAACCCATTAATGACCAAAAAAATATGACTAAATTTTATTCGTGTTATAAGATATTGTAAATTAGCTACTAATAGTCGTATATATGAAAAATTTAGTGATAATTTTAGTACAAATTTATCATTTGTAGTAGTCATTTATCTTTTCTTGGTATTTTCATATTCATTATATAAACGATTGATTTAGTAGATTCTATTCATTTCATTTAATTTCATTCATAATTATTATAAACGACTAATTGAATCATATATTCATGTTATTTTTTTCATCATTAATTAATATAAACTACTAATGTAGTAGTTTTAGATTGATTTTATGTGTTTATTATTAATCAACATAAATTAATTTGTATGATTTTGCGACTAAATTTAAAAAAACGTGGCATACAATGTGCATGTTTATCTAATATGATAACACAAAGTTACATATGTTAATTACAAGACTAAATAATATCAAGTGCAAATCAAATAATTTCAACCATATAGATTAAATTATTATATAAAATATCAAGTATTACAATATGAGTTTCCAACTTAATATCAGTTGGACTACAATTTACACATGAAATATTGTTTTATCATTTCAAAACATTATTACTGTGTTGCCAAAGCATTGCAAGTTAATTCACCAACTCTGAAGGCTTGACCATCAGTCTCTATGGGTGTGCCTTATGCAAGATATTGGCTCTAAGGGTATCACTAGACAGATTCTCTTCTCTCTCTCATTTTTCATTTGTCGCTCCAGTGTTATTATTCTCCTCTTTATTCAATTGCTGCTTCTTACCATCAATATTGAGTTCCTCTCCTAAAAATGAAAGAAGATGCAATGCAGAGTATAAGACATGAAAGATGATGAATACTTGAATATAAAATAAAGTAGAATATAAAAATATTTATACAAGATATACCTCAACATTCGATAGTGAACACTATGTGGCTAGATGACTTGTATAAACAAAAAAAAATAAAACGTCACCATCAAAAATAACACCATAGGAACTTAGTATTCAACCTTCAATAAAACCTTAGTCACAATCATACCAACTAAGTTACATGTTACATTTATCACGCAATAGATAACTTGCGAAAACAAATGTGTTGGGTGTGGACACTGATTATCTTCTGTATTCAAAGGTATCAACCGGATGTATACCCCAGGAAGGTTGTACACCCTTCCACACGAGGGGTGCAGGGGGGACTTGTCCCCCCCGTGGGGGTTTGGGGGAAATGCCCCCAAAGCTAAAAATAGATGTAAAATTGCCTTGTAAAAGTCTAGTAATTTCTAGTCAATCTAGGCCGCTCATTAGGCAGATGATCTGATGGTAGAAGTAATGTTTAATTTAGGGTTTTTTTCCCTAGAAGGCAACCCCTCACTATATATGAGGGAATTGTATTGCGTCTATGTATATCTGTATTCTGAGTGAGGAAGAGAGAGGAGATTGAGAGTGAAGAGGGTGTTACAGCGAATCTGTTGTAGGTTGCATCTCTTCAGTTTGCTGGATAATATAATAAAAGAGGGATTGGTTTGTTCTTCGTGGATGTAGCCCAAATTGGATGAACCACGTATATTTTTGTCTCTCTTGTTTTATGCATTTTCTATGTTTATATTTATGCAATATTTTATGTGTTCCATTGCTCCATAATATATAATTTTCTAACAAAATGGAAAAAGAAAAAGATCAATGTAAAAAAATCCTTTTTGCTTGTTCTAAAAGAGTCATGTTCCTTAAATTTGGATATTCTTTTGCCCACAGTAAAAGTTCCTTTCTTTTATGACCTATGTTTTTAGGATCATGAGATTAATCCAACATTATATTGGATTGTGGAGACAAAATGATTCAACTTTCCAAGATGAGTACCTCACTTGGTTGAGAGAAGGTGCATGTTGTGAGTAGTGTCAAAACCTTAGGGAGGCACAACACTAAGGCCTAAGAAAATATATCACCACTTTTCCATTGAAAGAAAAAATTTCAATCCCATAATGGCCTCTGGGAGTACATTATATTGGATGGATATCACACTCTAAGATATGATTGTCTAATACAATGAGAAGTGTACATATATTGTCACAATGCCCCTAACAGTCGGACCCTATAGTTTTTTTCAATAATACTAATCATATTATACTATTTAATTATAAATTATGACTATCAGATAACTATTAGTATTAATAATTAGTTTGAAATTGTGTTTTTAGTATTTATGTATACATGAAAATATTAAGAAAAAAGGTACTTTTTGTGACTAGTTAATTTCGAGTGAATCTAAGTACATAAGAAATTATGGTGCCTCAGTGTTTCTTTAGCATTATCCGCTCATTGTACCAATTTCTTTGATGTCCTCTACTGATTTTGATGAATTCCTCTTTGATGATGTCCAATGCCAATGCAGTGGACATTTATCCTCGATGATTTTATGAGCCAAAGGGAAGCTCCACAAGTAAAAAACCAAAATGTAGCCTCAAATATATTATTGGGGGCCAAAATACAGTAATTATATGACAAGCCAAGAAACATTGCACGTTAATCATCTTCCCTTTAATATTGATTAATAATTTCTTTGCATGATCATGTAATACTAAAGTGTCAAGTAGGGTCATTTAAAGTCAATCATCCATCAATATCACCTTTGAGAGTGTTTAGTATTTAATACTTCCTATTACGCACAGTATATCACCAAATTCAAGGATAGCAATATAAACACAACAAAAATGAAATTAAAAGAAATGATAGGAAGTCAAATGCGACTAATCTTGAGTCAATAAAATACCAAGACCTTCACATTAGCAAGGAATGCTTAGGCACTAAAACATAAAATCCTTCCATTGCATCATTTTCACTTTTTCTTTAATTTCTTTAATTGAGAACATAACTTTCAGAAGAAAAAAATTCATTGAAAAAGGTCTCAAAATCCTAACAAATTGTCGAGTGATTTTCGTATCAATTAAATAGAAAGGAAATTATTCAATATGCTTTTAACTTGCGGAATATATTGAAGAATATGAAGCTTTCTCATCCCTTTCTCCTAATAAAATTGTAATCCGTGGGTTCCAATCAAGAAATCAATTTCCCTCCAAGATAGTTAAGATATCACTTTGGAGAAGGACTTCTAGAAGCATTTGGATAGTAGAAAAGGAATTAACTATGAGTAAATTTAACCACTTTAGTGGGTTCCCCAAAATATTTGAACGCAACTAAAAAAGATTTTATACTCCCTCCGCACATTTTAAAATAGAAACCATTCAGTTGCATCTCATTTAGTTTCCACCTTTTTGTAATACGTACTTCTTTAAGAAAGAATAGAGCATTCATAAATATTGTCATGAAAAAGGAATCATCATAATAAGTTGGGCTCTAACAAATAAACAATTTCATGTAGTCATTAAATTTTACATGGCATATTTTAGTGATTAAAATGACAACTTTATTCTTAATATGATTACAAAAAAAATAAATTCAACCCTAACTAGTTGGGATCTAACAAATCAAGAATTCCATGTAGTGAAGGAAACTTACATGGTAGATCCCAAATATTTGCAATGAAAACTTTATTCTTCATCTTATTACAACATAGATAAATTCAAGATTACATACATATTTCTGTATTGAACACATTCTGAGATTTCATAGAAATATAATGATATCATTTACCTCTATGATTTGTCCCCATCACACAAAACAATTTTCGTAATAAAATTAAAAATCCCATGTCTGCATTCCTCGTCCCGGACATACCAATTATTTATAGTGGAATACTTTATCGTTTCTCCTTCGATGCAATAGAGATCCACTAATGTGGCATGGAGATGATTGGTGTCATAAAATGGTGTAGTGCATCCTTCAATATATGTCACAGAACTCCTCTCACCTTATAGAATTCCTCTCATCTACAACAATAAGAGTCCTCTCAAACTACCTGGTCTCCATCTCATTCATCTTGAAATAAGTGGATATTTCCATGGGTGACAAAGTGTGCTTGGGGATTTAATAGAAGGAACTATCACTAAATTTTTTTATAATGCAACATAATAATTATCAACAGGAGGAACAACCCTTCCAAGCTACTTCCTAACTACATAAAGGTACTCTCGAATTACCTCTTATAACGAACAAAATATAACATTAACTTCCTATAGAGTCTACATATGCATGGTAGCAATGCAAACACTATAAAAATAACATCTACAACAACGTTGGTCAATCTCTTCTTCTAGTCAAGGGCATGCCCAACTTTTGAAAAGTATCAAGAAGGTTAGGGTCCACCTCATCCAATCTCCTCTTCTTCTTATGCTATCTCTATTTAGGTTCAAAATAATAGGAAAGGTATTGGAAATTGACGGGTGGGTAAAAGTTATCATACCATTTGGATTATTCCATTTTTAATCATTGTATGTAAGCATTGAATCTAAATTGCAAAAGCCATTCAAGTACATTCTCTTTAGTTGAAATTAACATAAGCTTTGGAGAGTTGTAAGGTTTAATGGATCTAAGTATATTCTACTTAAAATATAGTAACATGGTTTAAAACTATAGGCATTGACATCATAATCTAAGGATGAAACATAAAATATTTTATGTTCATGATTACAAGAAATTTTAATTTCATGTAACAAAGTTTGAGGAAGGTCTAGCATTTGCATCCTACCAGAATATTTTCTTGCATCAGTCGAGCCCTTTGAATTTGGGCATGGTATAGTCATTTACACAAACAATCAAACACTAAAAGAAGGTGAAAAGAAAAAATAAAATTTCATGCATTCTGACCCTAGAAAAGTTAGGGAGGAGCGAACTGATCTGTACAATAAGGAGATGCAAAATACTTACTTGTCCATTGTCCTTTGATGAATGGTTGTCCACAATCAAGATCTGCATTATCATAATCATTAAACCCTTTGTACAATAAGGACATGCAAAATGCTTACTTGTGCATTGTCATTTGATGAATTATTTGTCGCAATCAAGATCTGCATTATCATAATCATTAAACATTCAACTCTAGATAAAATTTATGCTTTGATCATATAAACCCTCGAAATTGTTTACCCATAATAACAAAAATCATATTTAGTAAAAAGGAAGAACTCTCCATACTCCAAATTCATACCCATGTAAAAATTACCAAAATCTCAATAAGGACATGTAAAATGCTTTCTTGTGCATTGTCTTTTCACAAATTGTTTGGGGCTGCATTATCATAATCATTAAACCCTCAACTCTAGATAAATGTTATGCTTTGGCCATATAAACCCTTGAAATTGTTTACCCATAAGAACAAAATTCATCTTTAATAAAAAGGAAGAACTCTCCAGAGTCTAAATTCATACACATGTAAAAATTACCAAAATCTTTAAGATACCCATTATCATAATCATTAAACCCCCAACTCTACATAAAATTTATGCTTTGGTCATGTAAACCCTATAAATATTTTACCCATAAGAACAAAAATCATCTTCAGTAAAAAGGAAGAACTCTCGAGAGTCCAAAATATCCATGTCTAATGACCTTGCCCTTCCTCCATCTAATCGTTGATGCTCAAGTGTTTCCCATGCAAACTCCATCTGGGGTTCGAATACCATGAAATCCATAAATCACGTTGATGGTCTTCCTTCTTCTAGAATTTCCACACAGATATAGACAAGACACATAAAAATATAGTGCTACAATGTGATGTTGTAATCTGTGAATATTTTATTTGAACCTAATGCGAAACTGGAAATGGAAAATAAAAGAAATATCTATAATGTAAAAAAATAAAAGAAATATTTATAATATAAAATAAAATATATAAATTGAAATGGGTTAAATAAAATATTGCATAAGGCACTACGTTAAAAAAAGAAGAAGAAGTTAAAAATGATATTGTGATGAGTGTAAACATTTAAATATGACCTCCAATTAATAAAAAGTTAAATTAATAAAAAATAACGAAATTCATTTGTTATATTTTGATTTTGTTATTAACTTGTGAATAGGCTTTGTTACAATACCATGGGCCAATACCATGATTTATCAATACTACAAGTCCAAAAACCATAACTTATTTCACAACCAAAATATTTTATAACAATATGGCAAGATTTTTAACCGTGGATATTCACCCCCACATTAAGATAAATATTATTAACTTGTAAAAAATAGCATTTTTTACAATGCCATGGGTCAATACCATGGATTACCAATACCACATGCCCAAAAAACATAAATTATTTCACAATCAAAATATTTTATAACAATATGACAAGATTGTTAACCATGGATATTAACACTCACTTTACCATGGATATTAACTTCTAAATAGGTTTTGTTACAATACCATGGGCCAATACCATGGCTTATCAATACCACATGCCAAAAAACCAAAACTTATTTCATAGTAAAGATATTTTATTTAATTCAATTTTACAACATTTTTTTAATTAAATGTAAAAGGGAAAATGTTCTAATTTGAGATATATTTAAACACTCTATCTTCACTACTACTAAAAATATTCCCATAGAAATTAAATTAAGGTTTTAATAAAATTAAGCTAAGATGGTTCTATGCCACCAGCATATATCCATCTTAGCTAAGGATCCAAGGGATGAGAGCAAGCAAATTAACTAATTATAATAGATTAAATATGATGCATGACTTTTTAAAGTTTTTCATTATTTTATTTTCTTTGACATGATTGATCCAAAATATAGGTTTAATATTTTCCAACCAATTAATTTTTTTTTTTAATTTAGATAATTTCTTAAACACAATACAATGTGATCAAATTTAAGAGAGAGTTGGGGAGGGGGCAGAGAGAGGGAGGGAGATAGTGAAAAAGTTGGAGGATGGAGAGAGAGAGAAAGAGAGAGTGATGGGGGGAGAGAGAGAGAGGTTGGAGAGAGGGAACGAGAGGAAAGAAGAGAGAAGAAGAGAGAGAGAGAGAGAGAGAGAGAGAGAGAGAGAGAGAGAAATGGATTTGGAATGGGGGACAAAGGGAGGAAAGAAAAAAGATATAGAGAGATACAAGTGGAGAGAGAGAGGAGTGAGAAGGGAGAGATGGAGAGAGAGTGAGAGAGAGAGGAGAGGAGGGAAGAGTAGGGAGAGAATGGGAAGGGAGAGAGATGGAGACATAGAGATGGAGAAGGAGAGAGGGGGGGGAACATAGTGATAGAGTTGGAAGGAAGAGAGAGAGATAGAGAGAGGGAGAGTGATTTGGGGGGAGAGATAGAGGGTGGTGGGAGATAAGGGATAGAGAGGAAGGAAGATAGAGATGAGGAGAGAGAGAGATGGAATTGAAGGGGGTATGAGAGGGAGGGAACAATGAAAACATAGAGGGAGAAAGGTGGTGAGAGAGAAGGGGTGAAAAGGGAGTCATGGATAGAGAGCGAGGGAGAGAGGATAGTAGGAGGGAATAGAGAGAAGGATATAGATAGAGAGGGAAAAAAGGGTAAGAGAGAGTTAGATAGAGAAGGGGAAGAGAGTGTGTGTATGTTTGGGGGGTGATATACAAAGAGGGATAACAAAGAGACACAAATACAAATACATGTATTATATAGTATTATATAACCAACCTAGATCCATATTAACCCTATAACTATCAAGTGCTGAGAGAGATCCAATCTCTTGAGGTGCAAACATTTCCTCAAGTTTTGCACTAGAAAAAAAGTTTGCACCTCGAGAGATTGGACCCCTCTTGGCACTTGATAGATCTAGGATTAAGATGGATCTAAGTTGGTTAATATGATATTAAAGTAGTTTTTATTTGACATTATAGTCTTAAAAATTAAAACTTCCCTTCAAACTAATTTAAAATTGGAACTAGATCATTAATATTCAATGAATATATTTTAAAAAATACATAAAATAATTTTTTTTATTAAAAAATATATTTTAAAATTAAAATTATTAGAGATAAATAATTCAAAGTTGGCTCACCTATACACCATGTGAGGATTAAGAAGTGTTTAAGGAAGGATAACCTTTCACTCCCCTATCACTTGTAAGTTTAGCTTGCTTGACACAATTAAGATGACTAACATAAAAAAATGATTCATATTATTGTAGTACTTGTTAGGTAGTTATATTTTTGTTCTTAGACTAAATTAGTCATTCATGTTATTCATTTTTAGTTCTATTACTTATTATCTAGTCACATATTTTAACCCGCTAGTAAATTAGTGATTTATGTTAGCCATTTTTAGTTCGGTCACTTAATATTGCTCCTTTTTTGTAGTATTTGACTTGGAAAAGCTATGGTGACTAACTTTCTTAGTCACCTAGTCACTAATTGCTCATTTTATACTATTGCTTTGATTAGACATTTGATCAACTTTTCTTTTGGTGGCTAACTTTTTTTTGTTGCTTGCATAGGTTGGAGAGCATCTGCATTCATGAGAGAGAGATACATGGAGAATTTTTTTTTTTTTCTTTCTTCTAGGCCTACTAGCTGCCTCAATGAGGTTTTCAACTAGTAGGTTTTCCTAGGCACCTTAAAGGAGGTTTTCACCTAGGATCTTTTCTTTCTCTTTTCTCTCTTTTTTCCAACCCATTGATTGCCTCATCAAGGTTTTCAATGAATGAGCCAATATCAAGCACCTCAAAGGATGTTTTCACTAGAGATTTTATGTTTTTCTCTTATTTTTCATTTTTTATTTCTTTTCCTTTCCTACTCTACTTGAGAAAAATCATTTTCAAGTGTAGGAATACTTCTAATGAAGCCACTTGCATAACTGGATCATAGATAAAATCATGTGTAGGCTCGAAACATATTTTTTGACATGTACCTAAATGTAAGAGACCAAATTCTCTGACTTTGGTGATATCAAGCACATTTGAAGAAGAGAGTATTGTTGCAACTTAGTGACTGTTTGGAACCATATTTCAATATAGTTGTGATGCCCTTGGTCCACTTGCTAATTTTGATCATCTTGGATGTCTTCTTCTTCCATGAAATTCAGATCTTCTTTTTTTTGCTAACTATTCTCTTGAACACATAGAGGATTTTATGGTAAACATGATGGCACTTCCCCAATCTCTAATTCTGATATCTTCTCCTCATCAAGTGCAACCCATGATTCTTTTGTCTTCTCATTTGAATCTTCTTTCTCTACATGTTGTCCTTTAGTGATATCAAGAGAAGTTTTTTATTAATACTCTTCTTGAGCTAAGATGAATACCATCTAGATCAAGAGGATATGTTTAGAAGTGCTGTACCTGAGCTTTGTAAGTTGGCTGAGCTACCTCATTGTGTGGGTTCGGAAATGGTGGTACATGTATTAAGTGGGAGTGGATATTTGATATGGATGTGGTTGGAGTTGTGGCTATGGTGGAGGTGAATGGTAGGGATAACATGGAGTTGAGTATGGAGGATATTGAGGAAAATATTGAGGATATTGTGGATGGATCCCAGAAGTTCCTTGCCAACCTTGTTGCCAAGGTTGGTTTTGGGGTTGAGATGGCTAAGGTTTCCAAGGAAAGGGTGTGTTCCAATTACTTTGAGATGGATGTGCATAAGCTTGAAATTGTGAATGAGGTTGCCATGGTCCTATTGGAGCTACATAACATAGTTGCATTGGCAATTGAATTTCTCCATTGTCCTCTTGGTAAACTTCCTTCAACCTTGGTAATGAGGGGAAATATTTAACATCATGTGATTCTACATGGAAAACACAAATATCAACATCTTCTTTTTCCTCATTTTTTATTCCTAACATTTCTACTTTTCAATTTAGATTGCTAAGAATTTCTGTTTTAAAGTTATTAAGAAAATTTCTTTAGCTTGACTTACCGATATTGATGTTGATTTACTTACTGTTTCCCTTCCTCTTGACATGTGTTTGCATGTTTCACAAATTTCTTCAAATGATAATTGGTATACGTCACCTCTACTCATGAGATAAATGATATCAATCCACTTGTCCCTAATTTTTCTAAGTAAGAGGGTTTTCAGTGTGTAAGATCCTAAATGATGTAATTTTTCCCTCTTAATAATATACATGAACCTCTCTATTAGATCCTCAAATCCCTCATCTTATTTTTGATTCATTCTAAATATTTCTTCTTTAATATCATGATATTTATATTTTTCAATAAATATATTTTTCATATCATTCCATGATCTTATTGAATTAGTCCCTAAACTCATGAACCATTTAAAATATCTATCCTTCAATGTTGCTGGAAATAATCTCAATTTTTGAGTGTTTAACAAGAAACCATAAGATCTATAAATAATTTCATATTCCAAGAGAAAGGTTTATGAATCCTTTGACCTTATACAATAGAAGCTGGGAAGGAAAGATTTGTAGAATTTCCCACTGTAGATCAACAAATTATGTAATATACTAAAGAAAAATACAAGATATACTTCTACAAAAAACTTGTGGAAGCTTAATCGAATTTGAGCAAGATCAAATAGAACACATATAACTGAGAATGAGAAAGAAATCACACATGAACAAAAAAGAATACTCCAGGGAAAGCCTCAGCTAAAAGCCCCGATCTTTGTATTATCATACAAGTGGAAATATGTTAAGATTACACAAAGAATAAGCTCAAAAGCTATCCTGCTCTCACTACAATCCAACAATACAGCTCACAGACTAAATAGACACAAGATATGCCTTCCCTCAGCCCTCCAAGCCTCCTATTTTCTTGCACAATTTTCCCATCATTAGAACTGACATGCATGAGTTATTTATGAGAGAATATTCAGTTATCTGAAGTGAAACAATTACATGCATGCATGCATTAACTAACTGAACTCACAATTAATTCAACAAACTATTTGATCTAATCTAACTAGACTTAATATAGTTAACTAAGCCAACTAATTACAACTCAAAGTACAACTCATCCTAATCTCCTTTAATCAAGGGATAACTTCCTCAATCAATGGAGAAATTGTTGCATGTCTTCACATAGACTTCATGTTTAATTTTATATAACTAATTAACTCAAGAAGAATTAATTAATTATTTTACAAATAGTTGCTAAGATCAAATTCGAATTTTAATTCTCAATTTTAGTTTAGGGACTAACCGAAATTGGAATGTATCCTAAAATGCTATTTATAACAGTGCTAATTTTAGCATTTATTGTTGCTATTTTCAACACTCCCTCTTAATAAGAAAGGGATTATCAGTAACCCCAATCCTATCTCTATGGAACTCGAACTTGCACTTTGACAATGCCTTAGTTAAAATATCTGCATCCTATTCCTCAATCGAAACATACAACAATAACATGATCCTCTTGACCACACAGCCTCGAAGATGGTGATACCAAATATCAATGTGCTTGGACCTATCATGAAAAAATGGATTCTTAGAGAGCTTGATACAAATTTGATTATTGCAATAGATCATAGTTAGATCCATCCTCTGACCAAACAATCCCACTAGAATCTTTTGCATGAAAATGGCCTTGCATGCTGCCTGACTAACAACCATGTATTCAGACTCTACTAAGCTAAGTGAAACTGACCTCTGTTTTCCTATTGTACCAGGAAACTGCCTCTAAAACAAGGTTGAATATTCCTCGAGAAGTGCTCTTCTGGTTCGATGGACTCCCTGCCCAATCTTCATTTGTGAAGCCCTGAAGCTTCACTCTCTCTGTCTATCTGTACCACAATCCACACTGAGATGTGCCTCTAAGGTATCTTAGCACATGATTCGTTGCCTTCCAAAACAACTTGGTAGGCTGAACCATAGCTTGACTCATCTAGTTGACTGCAAAGCATAAGTCTGTTGTGTGTTCACTAGATACATAAGTGAACCCACAAGTTACCGATAAACAATAGCAACTACTACCTCACCTAAAGTAGCATCCTTCTTCCTCCAATTCCCAGCTAGAGGAATTTGCATGGGCTTGCACTTGTCCACATGGAAGCGCCTGAGTATCTGATTGGCATACTTGCCTTGAGACATAAATACTTCCCCATATTTTTGCCACACCTCCACGCCTAGAAAGTAGTGCATAAGACCCATGTCTTTCATCTCGAACTCTCTTGCAAGGTCCTCCTTGTAAGACTTGATCAACTGATCATCACCTATCAAAATCATATTATCCACATAAAGAACAATGATCAATGGCTTACCTTCTACCATGATGTGGTAAAGTTTCACATCTACTTCACTCATGGTTAAGCCCAACTTGGTGAAATAGCTGTCAATCCTGATGTACCAAGCACGAGGTGCTTGCTTCAACCCATACAAAACCATCTTGAGTCAACACACATGTGAATCATGATTGAAGGTCTCAAAACCTTCTAGCTACTCAATGTACACCTCTTCCTCAATCTTCCCATTGAGGAACGCAGTCATCAACATCCATATGATGGATCTTCCAACCCATTTGAGCTGATAGTGCTAACATCGATCTAATAGATGAGTACCTTGCTACAAGAACAAAGTTCTCATCGTAGTCGATCCCCTCGACCTATAAGAAACCATAGGTAACAAACCTTGCCTTATGTTTCTGAACACTACTATCAACTACCTACTTTACCTTGTAAAGCCATCTGGAACTCACCGCTGACTTATCCTGAGGTCTTGGAACAACATCCCACACATTGTTCCAAATGATAGAGTCATACTCCTCTACCATTGCATCAACCTAGACTAGTTGTTGCACTACCTCCTCAAATGAAGAAGGTTCAGACTCTACACACTCCCCAACCAGGGCCATGTAACCAGTGTATCACTTAGGTGACCTCCTCTATCTGCGCTAAGAAGATGGTTTTCCCACATTCTCTCACTCATCTAGCATCAACCTGTCAGCTTCCCTTAAGAATTTCAGCCCATCTCTGGAAGACTCAGTATGAGTGGATGTCTCCACTTCCAGATCCTCTGCATGCGGCTGCTCCACATCAATCTGAGGCTCCTCCTCTACATGCAACTTGAGCTCCCTCTCAAGTGATACTCGTATGGCTTTTTGCTTGACGAGCTTCAGATCTCTGCATACCAATGTCCTCTGACTGGTAGGCAGGTACACCAGATAGTTGTGGGGTGTATCAATGTACCCCACAAATATTCTCAACTCAGTTGTTGGATCTAGCTTCCTCTAGGCATCTTTGGTCACATGGAAATAAACCAATGATACAAAGATCCTGAACTGACTCACATATGGTCGCTTCCTAGAAAAGGCCTCCACAGGTGTCTTCATCCCCAGTATACGGTGCGGGCTTCTGTTATGCAAGTATACTGTTGTATTGCATGCCTTAGCCCACAAATGCAGTGGTAGGCTTTGGTCATGCAACACCGCTCAAGCTACTCCCACAATCGATCTGTTCTTCCTTTCGGCCACCCCATTCTGTTGTGGGTTATCGGGTGTCATCAACTCCCATTTAATTCCTTCTACAATGCAGAAGTCCTCAAACTATTGGGAGACATACTCTCCACCATTGTTGCTACACAAGGCTTTTATTTTCTTTCCAGATTCTTTCTCTGCCAAAGCTTTAAATTGACAAAACCTCAAGACGGTTTGATCCTTCTCTTGCATAAAGTAGATCCATCATCTACGAGAAAAATCATCAATAAAAATAACATAGTACCTTTTCTTAGCGGTGGAAGCTGTAGAGAATGGTCCACAAACATCTGTGTGAACTTGCTCCACGATTTCTCTAGCTCTACTATCTCGATCCTGAAAAGAATATTTCGCATACTTACCCAGGGTACAACCTTTGCATGAATCCATCTGCTCCAATTTTCCCTTGGGAAGTCTAGTAGAAATCTGTTATGTGATCTTCAAGGCCCCATGGTACAAGTGGCCCAATCTTCTATGCCATAGCTCGCCAACATCTTGGCTTTGCACCACCTCTACTTTAGAACTCAATGCACCACAATCGTCTACCTCTAGCTTATAGAGATTCTTAACTCGAACCCTAATCCCTTTTGTCTATCCAGTACCGATATGCCTCAGGAATACCTTTCCTTTACTAAAGACTACATCATAGCCTTTATCTCCTAGCATAGCAATAAACACAACATTCTTCTTCAGACCTAGTACATATTTTACATTAGTCAATGTGAGAGGAACTCCATGCTCCCCCTGAAACATAACCATACCTGCACCTGAAACATGATACTTTCCATCATCGCCCATCTCGATCCGCATCTGGAGATCCTTCTCTTGCAGGGTACTGAAAGATTCTTGTCATCGGACATGTGGAAAGAGGCTCCACTATCCAGGTACCAAACACATCCCATCATGGATGAAACCATGCATGCGATGTGAGAGAAATCCAACGCAAACTGTGAGGCCAGTGCCTCACTGTCTGATCCCTTCTTGGATTTATTCTGTGGACAATTCGTAACATAATAGCCCACTTCATGATAATGAAAGCATCGCACTTTTGATTTTTCAATCTTCTTCCCACCATGGGAAGAACTGGATTTGGGATGGGATGCCTTCCCTTTCCCTTTCCTCTCCTTACTAGCTAAGGCTAGATTTTATTCATTGTCTTGTTTTGATGAAGATCCATCTCTAGTGCTTCTTCTTATCTCCTCCTGCATTAGATTCGACCAAATTCGTTCCCAATCTGGCAGTTTCTCTATTCCATTAACCGAGTCTTGGTATCTATTCCAGCTCTTAGGAAAACTAAGAAGTGCAAGCCTCACCATGTCATCATCGACTATCATGATCCCTACACTTCCAAGCTCATCCCTGCAAGTGCTTAGCTTGTTTAGATATGTAGAGATCATATTGCCCTTTTCACACTTGATTTTCCGAAGCTTGTCTTTCAGCACTAGCTTCCTCTGATTGTTTTTGTTCTGATATAGATCTTTTAATGTTTTCCACATCAAAAATGGTGTCTCCTTCCCATGGAGGCTCAAGACAATGTGGCCTTGAACTCCCTCCAAGAGGATTCTCCTTGCTCTAGACAAACATTTCTTCCATTCCTCCAATTCTGTAGCATTAGTGGTTGTCATCTTGGGTACTTCTTGATCAATGAATTCCTTTAAACTGTTGTCCTCTAATATTGCTTCCATGTGATCCTTCTAGGCTATAAAATTCGAGTTCCATGAAGGGCATACTTGAGTATTAGACCATTGAACGCTATTGGTGAAATTGAGATGTGATAAGAACTTGATTTCTATAATCAGAAACTTGAAACTTGAAATTTCTCCCTTCTTTGTATACTGTTCTTCGCTTTGATCACCTTTGCTTTGATACCATGTATAATTTCCCATTGTAGATCAATAGATTATGCAATATACTAAAGCAAAATACAAGATCTACTTCTACAACAAACTTGCGGAAGCTTAATCGAATTTGAGCAAGATCAAATAGAACACATATAACTAAGAATGAGAAAGCAACCACACATGAACACAGAAGAATACTCTGGGGAAAGCCTCAGCTAAAAACCTTGATCTCTGTATTATCATACAAGTGGAAACATGTTTATATTATACAAAGAATCAACTCACAAGCTATCCTGCTCTCAGTACAATCCAACAATACAACTCACAAACTGGATAGTCACAAGATATGCCTTCCCTCAGCCCTCCAAGCCTCCTATTTCATTGTGCAGTTTTCCTTGGGGTCCAATGCTGCCACTTGTGTGAATTGACCTCATCACACACTCACCAAACCCAAAAGTAACTGTGCAATCTCCAAGGAATGAATTCCTTCTGCATGCAAGAGATATCCTCTATGGAATATTCCTGCAACTAATATTACACTATCCCATCATCTGATCTCAACTGGGTCTCTGTCTGAACTGACATGCATGAGTTATTTATGAAAGAATATTTAGTTATCTGAAGTGTAGTAGTTACATGCATGCATGCATTAACTAATTGAACTCACAATTAGTTCAACAAATTATTTGAACTAATCTAACTGGACTTAACTCAATTAATTGAGATAACTAATTACAACTCAAAGTGAAACTCATCTTGATCTCCTTTAATCGAAGGATAACTTAATTAATGGAGAAACTGTTGCATGTCTTCACATAGACTCCATGTTTGATTTTCTACAACTAATTAACTCAAGATGAATTAATTAATTATTTTACAAAGAGCTGCTAAGATTAAATTCATATTTTAATTCTCAATTTTTAATTTAGGGACTAAATAAAATTGGAATGTATCTCAAAATGCTATTTATAGCAATGCTAATTCTACCACTTCTATTTTTAGCATTTCTTGTTGCTATTTTCAACAAGATGGAGGGATTTTATTCATATGCACACTGACATCAGTGAAAATCCAAAAGGATCTTCTTCAATGTCATCATTTCCATTCATTTCTTCTTCCTTCTCTGCCACCTCTTCTTCTTCTACCTACAAATATAATGGTGATGTGGCTCTTACTATACCACGTGATCAAATGCGGGGAGGGCGGTTGGTGTTGGAGAAGATTTTTTTTTTTTATATAATAAGAATGCTAATGCAATGCAATTTTCTGTTTTTTAAGTGAAAATAAACCTAATGATTTTATTTTATTTTATTTATTTATTTTTTGTTTTTTATTTTTTAATGCAAAATGTAAAAAAAATGAATCAACTGGGGAAGAAAACAATGCATACTTTGACACCTCCCCGACAAAGGAACCAAAAAGTGATGAGCCTCAGTATTGCAGCAAGAATGTTGCAACTCCCAAGGTTACGAACTTTAATTATCAACCCTGGTTTGTACAAAATTAGGAGGTATCGACACTATGTGTGCAACATACAATGTGCCCTTCCATTGTTATCATAATGTAATGGAGTGCATATAATGAAATCAAATCCTAAACTAATTGCAGAAAATGAAATGCTCGAAATGGAAACCTTAACCTATTGCAAGAAAGAAAATACAAGGAAATAAAAATGTTCTTATTTCATAAAGTAAAGATAATGAACTAATAGTCAACCATTACATTTAAAATATTTCAAATCCATTAAGAGAGTTCATTGTATTTGGTAATCAAGAAAATCATTATTGTATTATCCAATTCATAAATTTGTCCATTAACCCAAATCGACGATATGTTTTTCATGGTTAAAAAGGAATATCCTAAGTGGTGTTTATCATTCCTCAACTATTTATTTAGAGCCTAGGGTCATGATTCGACCCTAAGGGACAAAAACCAATCTTTTGAGCAAATATGGGCAAGTAGATACATGCTGGAAGAGTACTATAGGAAACTACATGATGTTACAAGTTTACTACAGGAAGTTTTAATTCATCGAATTACCTAGAAAATCAAATCCAAAATTAGATGGGGCACATTTTTTTATTGACTATGATGTATTAGGTCTCCATTACATGTGGAATGATTAAAAAATACTTATGCTAACCCATGCTAAAAAATAACATAAAATTACTAGTCTAAAATCTAAAAATTCGAGAACTAGTGAGCTAATAAATCTATTAAATGCCTAACCTAATCAAGTGAAAATGCAATGGGGTAATTTTTTTAATTAAATATAATGTTTTTTTTTATCTAATTCAAGTGGATCAACTTTATTTAAGCTTCTTAGAATGTTATAAAAAATGTAGAAATTTACTATTATTTGCCACAAGGGACTTCCACAAATATAGATTTGGGAATAAACAAACTAATCCAAGGAGCTCAATGATTATTATGAACTTCAAAAATTGTTCCAATGATGTAATTATGCTTGTGATACTGCAAAAGAACTTAATTCAACCATTTAACCGAATCCTACTACAAAAAATGTTCAATACTAAATGCAGAAATAGAAAAAAAAACAAGAAGAAGAGATGTGTGTGAATAAGAAGTGAAAGGAAGAAAAGTAAATGATACAAAAGAGCTTTGAGGCTGCTGGGATGGCCAAGGCAAAGTAAACTCAGAGTCCTACTAATGAGAACAATATTTAGAAGTTGAAGATGACACCAATCTTCATTATTTCCATCAATGCAATTACATCCCTGCAAGAAACGACAATGGAACTGCAAAAATATGAGTTCTCTTCACAAAAAGACTAAGAAAAATCAACCCCTAAAGGAAAATTTTACTTGGTAATTATACCAAATGATTAGGAAACGTTCCCCATGAAAGGATGAAGTTCAAATAGTGGATTTGGTTCCCAATACTAGGAATCTACATTAAATGAAAGGGAACATATTCCTAGATTTCCTCAATCATTGGAGCTCCAGAATTTGTGACATAATTTCATAATATCTTCTTGATTTATTATTTAATATTGATCCTCCTGTAGTAGGGATAAAGTCTGTAAACTATCTCCTCCAAATCTTCATAATCTGCCCAATATTCTCACAATATTCCACAAAAACAAATAATATTAGGTACAAATATGCAATTATTCATAAACCTTCCTAATGAACATATTGAAGTTAAAAATATTTTATCTATTGCAAAAAGAGAAGTTTAATGTGTTGAAGGATGGTCAAATGGGCCTTAGATTATGTCTAATTTTGATGCCCATCAAATACATCCTAAAATTGCTGAAAAACTGGATACCTCTTCAAGACCTCAACATCTTCAATATTCTTACCTTTATCACTAAAAATATGAATTGTAAATAATACACAGTCTTTCCTGTGACTACATTTTTCCTGCATAGTTGTAACCATCCTAACTGATGTCACCTTGTTCTTAACCTGAAAAAATTATTTATTCTCCATTGTCATCAAAGCACTCAATTACCTTTTATAACAATCCACCTTAGTCCTGTGAAGATACAACTTATCCATATATATAACCCCAATGGAAGCACATTTAGATGTGCTAATGTAGACATATTATTCATCTGAAATGCAAAGACCTTACCTAATTATGCACTCTTTTCTTGGTTCCTATAGCCAATTGCACTAACCAAGGTTTTTCACGCACTTCTTTATTCAAAGCACACTTATCCACCAGGTCAAGATTAACATAACTATAATTTGATCTAAGGTGAACCAAAATGGAAAAAACTTGACCACAAATTTTACCGTCCATATCAATAATATATGCCTAGTGATTTGCCTTCCTATTATACAACATTGTATAAATCCAAGGAATTCTCTATCCAATATCTCCCATGATCTGTGTCTTCATAACATTGTATATCTGACCATTGAAAATTTTAGGGGCGAATTTTTGCCCTTGGGCGAAATTAAGGGATTTTAAATTTTTATTGGGTGAATATTTTGTATCATAGTACATTGTTACAAATCATCTGAAATTTATTTTATAAAAAATTCAGGAATGGAGGTTAGCCTAACTTATTTTAAGGGAGATGGTAAAGAAAATAAATTTAGCCCTTGAAATTAGAAGTTACAACCTTCCATTTGTCCTAATTTTCAAGAATAGGTATTTATGATAGTTATTTCACCCTCCCCATTGAGTGTAAGAAATGTTTTTTCTTTCATTCGCCCATATTTCATGGTATTGGGACTAATTTTGAGAAAATGACCCTCATTTTTGGAACAAATGATAATAAAATAATAATTCATTTTTATTTAAAAATCTAAGTCTCTTATTGTCATGTCAATTTAAAGATTAACTAGGGCTCTTTCCATCTTCCAAGTTTGCATATGTTTAGTCATAATCATATACGAGGGTTGTTTGCAAAGTTGTAGAATTGGAATTAAGAAGTCAAGATTGAGAATAATGGTACAGGGTTGTTCGAAATGTAGTGAAATTTGACTTAATAAATCAAGAATCAATGTATAGTGGTATAGGTAAGTCTGTGTCTCAATGGATTTTTGGTATATATAATTATTAATTTTCTAATATATACTTGTCATTTTCAAATGTTATTTAGATAATAGATTCTTTTTTAATTTTCAATCCCATTAAAATAGTCGATGTTTGATTCTTGTTTTTTTTTTAGCTTCCACCCACCGTTAAGACAACTTCTATGAAAAAATTAAAAATCTATATTGCAAGAAAGTAATCCATTACATTCCAAAATGAATACAACCCAAATTCCATTTTTTATGTTGTTAGTTACCCTTTATATTCAATGTACACTCTATGTAAATTAATTCTCTCCGAAGAAACGATAAAGTAGTTGTTACTATTTAAATACCAAGGCAATGATAATACCAAGGCAATGATAGTTTGAAAAACTCAGCTGGAACACAATTAAACGGATTTCTGAAGACATCTTATTAAAAAAATAATAACCAGATATATTTAAAATATTTGTATTCTCAAAACAAGGATTTTCATCCAAACCTTCCAGATTGAAATGAAAAAGGTTATATTAAAATGAGAATTTAAGAAAATGAATAATAAATTTCAAACTATTTACTTCAAATAAATTTCTTCTGCAATATGAAGATGGAGGAGATATTCTGAGGGATTGAATATGCATAGATGTAGTGCAAATTTCATTTACTAAGTAACCATAGACATCAACAATCAATGACATCCTATTTATATATATGGTAGCCATGAAGATGAGGGAGATTTAACATTTTGAAGACATTAAAAAATTACATGTGGTGTGTGTGTGTGCATATAATATATATA
>APFE030314217.1:67296-121089 GCA_000404065.3 Pinus taeda | reverse complement strand
ATAATTTACTTCAATCTCAACTTCATGCATATGTATATGGAGAGAGTGCAAATGACTAATTATTTTAATGTTGATCATAAAAAAATATTTCAATGTTGTAAGAGGAGTAATTAAAAGTAAAATGTTCCAGGGGATATGTATTTTATTTAATTATTAATATAGAATTAAAATGGAACATTTAAAATATATAATTAATAATAAAATATTTAATGTGACTAATAAATAAAATATTTTAATATGGAAGATTAATTAATATTGAAATGTATTTACCCGATCAGGTTGAATGATGTGGGGATGGCTGAAATGATGTACCGGCGGCAGAGGACTCAGGCAGGTGCAGGCATTATTGCCACAGGTGTTAGGTGTGGCGGGTTGGTAAGGGAATCAGAACGGCAAGTCGGTGGACAAGACGGGAAGGCAGAGCCGCGGGCAAAGAAGAGGTGGCGAAATGATAGCGTTGGGATCTGGGAGAGCAGGCAGCACCAAAAGATGATGAGAACAAGCATGCAGAGGAGCATTGTAAAGGAGCGAGGGTGGCGAGCTTGCCCGAGGGAGAAGATCTGCTGTGGAGTCCGTCTGGGTCAAGCAGAGCGAAGTTACAGCGACAAGGTGGCGAGCAGCCCCATCAACCGAGCGCACGGTGAGTGGAGCCGAAGAGGAAAGGAAAAAATGGAACCTGAAGGTAGCTAGAGAGGTCAGCGATGGATGCGGAGCAGTGGGTTTGAGACTGAATAGGGTAGGAAAGAGGAGGATAGGAAGGGGAAGCGGAAGATGGCGGACTGCGCACCTCAGGATGTTTCGGTGTATGAAATATCAGAATGGGAGAGTGAGGAAAGGTTGGAGGGTCGAGAGGAGACTGGGCAGGAGATAAGGCGAAAGGGCCGTAGCAATTCAAAAATCGGGAGCGGCGACGATGAGGGAGGGAGCCCATCTAACAATGCAAGAAGGGTTAGGGGCCGGAACAGGAGAGGGAGAGGACGTAGGGGCCAAGGTGGTCGAAGAGGCCGTGATATTGCGGCCGGTCGTAGCCGACGAGGTCGACAGTGCAGCCCCAGCCAAGATGAAGAAACGGAGACAGGGATGCATGAGGGGACTCGACAGACCAGACAATCAATTGGAAATAGGGTATGGATAGTAGAGAAGGAATACAGAGAGAAATCAAACCCAAAAATCAAGATAATTCTTGAGCATTGGGAGGAAGAAGCTATCCAGGCCCAGTCAGAAGAGGAGATGGAAGATTGGACAGACCTCATGCCTGACCCTGGGCACACCAGAGGAAGAATGATGCTCTACAAGCAGTCCCTTCATTTGTACTGGGTTATGAAAAGGCTCATGGCTAAAGCCATGGAACAGGTAGCAGTGGATATGGCTGAACTGTCTCAGGGCATCCTGAATTTAAAGAAAGAATTGAAGAACATAATAATCACTCTGTTGATGCAAGATAAATGACTGGAAGACCTGCAGCAGCAACTTGAGGCAAGCAGGGTGTTGGTCAAGAAGGAGAAAAAGCAGCAAGGGAATCCAGAAAACCAGTAATTCCAGGCATGTCCATGATGAATGAAGGAACTGTCATTTTTTGTCTATGTTTTAGCCATGTTTGGCCTTTATGTTTATATATATATGCAGGTGTCTGTAGGTAGTAATAGGAGTATAGATACAGTGTATAAGGCATGGAAAGACAAGTTTAAAGTATTCTATTTTTGGGCAGCTACGAAAAACTACCGGTGGCCAATATACTCGGTTTCCCTTCGGGGCGGGTTGAGACCCCTAACTATGTAATGTTTCTGTTTTGTTAATAGAATTTGGCACCACTCAGCTTACAAATATATATATATATATGTAATATATATATATATAATATATATTGAAATGTATTAAAAAAATTAATAACAATTAACTCATGTTAATGTGGGAAAATATATTTCATAGTTAAAATATTTCAAGAAAAACATTTAAATGTATATATATTATATATAATTAAAAAAACTATATATTAATTATATAAAGAAATTGAAAACAATATTTTTTTTGTGGCTAAAACGTTTTAAGTAGTCTCACTGTGGCCATTTTTTAAGAATATTTTTTGTTCAATTTTCGTTTGAGATCAAGAAAAGATGTGTTAGAATTTCAAGTTTAAGCTATGTAATTTACAAAATACAAGCTCCCAAGTAATTTTTGAAGACATTGAACTCATTTTTTACATTCAAAAATATAATTTAAACAATTAAAAATTACAATCATTTAGTGTGTGTGTGTGTATTACAAATCTATTAGGTTTCAAGATCTGTTGTGTGCAAAATTTTTAGTCAAAATTTTCATTATAAAAGAGGTTTTCCTTTGAGCTACAAGATTGCCTTTCTCCTATGAAAAAATCTCATATACTCTCTCTCCGAGATTGAAATCCAATCTAAACCAACACAAACATGTATGCGTACACTGATTTTATCATGTGTACACAAATTTGTTGTTAGTTACAAGTAATGCAATTAAGTTTCTAATTAAAGAGTTTATCCTTATATCCCACGGATGAAAACATACATGCAAACACAAAAACCACCATAATCACTCTCAATAAGAATTTGAGGAATTATACATACGGATTTTTATCTAAAATTCTCAAGAAGCACTTGGAGGAAGAAACATCTTCATTGATAGCCTAGTTTTCAGAACCCTCGGTTATAGACGAACTATGTCTTTTGGAATTTTTCCTTACACAATTATATTTTATATCTAAATTTTCGTTACATTAATTTTAATCAACAAATTTATTGAAAATGGTCCATATTTGTTTTACCTCTAATTTGATGCATAACAAGTGAGTTATTATTTTAATCAAAAAAGATTACAACCTAAATGAGTATGATTAAGTAGATGATGAATAATATATACCTCTAGTTTCATGCATAACATTAGCAAAGAAAGCATATGTTCCATCCACAGCTCATTATTCCCTAATGGTATCCTATAACCATAATATTGATTCACATAACATGTTCATCATAAGCAATAAAGTTATGGATGTTTACTAGCACATTCACATCTAAAAATAAATAGAGATAATGATATTTAATATAAAATTTGTACCATCATATAAAATTTCATTTACAAGAATCACATTGGAACATATAACATTGATTTCTCATCATGAAGAAATAGTAAACCTATAGCAATATTCAACATTCAACATCCAAATGGTAAAATACTCTAGCAAAGTGCGTTGTATTTATCAACTGAATAAACAAACTAAAGGAAAAGCTTATCTATTTGAAAGTTGAAGGCCAACATTAACTTCGGTAGATAAATGTTCCACCCATCCATACACTCTATTTTATACTAGGACACCCCAGTTGAGGCTATGATACCACTAAGGAAAATTAGAGAATTTTTATGGAAATCATTCTATGTTAGGACAAAAAATTACCTATCCCATTGTTTCACCACTACTTTTTTTCTTGGAACAACACAACTATTTTGGTGACATATTGCTTTCTTTACATAGAAAAAGGCGAATACCTTCCTTATCTACTCTATATTCCCTCAAAAGTCTTTGAGCTCTCCCTCTATGTGTGCATAGCAAGTCTAGATACTATCCATTAAATCCTACAACATTTACTTCATTCTTTACCTTTTTCAAGTTTTAAAGGCTTCCATGCTTAGTCATTCAACTCACACTATGCTTTCCTTCTTAGATTCTATCCATGGCATCTCCATCACATAGCTTGATATCTTTCCAGGATCCATTTCCAACCCAATTTTTCAATCTCCCTATGTTCTCCCTCTCTAAAATTCACTTCTTTTCCAAGGAATTAGCTTCTAACCATTTTAACACATTCCTTATATATTTTCATAATCTATACATATTTATGTAGTTATCATCACATGAATGTAAAATTTTCTCTATCATTCCTTGATCAACCTCTTAGTATGAATCAATACCTCTAAAACTACTTTCATGGATGTTAGCATCAACCAAGAGAATGAATTTACCTTTCCACCTATTTCTTTCTCTTTTATAACATACCTCTCTTCCATATGATTTTCCTTCTCTATTGTGTCTAGAACCACACATCTCTCTTCAATATTCTTTGCATGACTTCATAATGGTCACACACCATTCATGTGAATGTGAAATGTCCCCCACCATTCACCTTAGAACCAAAATTAGTTATCTCATTTAGGTGATCATTGTATTGTACTATGTTTATTATCTTAGTCCAATAATTACTAATAATGAATCATTCCTTCTTCCCTACAACTATTCACATACATGCCTCTAAGACTACATAAATCATTGCCTCTCCATAGTTATTTTATTCCCTCCCCATCAACCACATGCGAGTGGGGTATAATGATGAACGACTGAATCAATAAATCACCTCATCCCCAACACCCCATGAGACCTCATTTTCTCGGTTATTGTGGGGACATTATTTTTTTCAAAGAAAATGTCATAAAATCTAGGCTTTAACACTCATCTCATAGTTCCCATGATGAAGGTACTTATCACCTTGATTTCATAATTGTGGAAGTTGTACATCTCCAAAACCACCACATGCATTCCATGATTGGTAGTTAAGTTTTCTATATTTTTAGTAAGGAACATGGCGATTAAGGAAACAAAGTAAAGTTTGGAAAAATTGAAAACTAAGTATTATTTAGCTTGTAGAACCCACTAGTACCCTCTCACCTTTCCCATCCACTAGTATCATAACCCCCTTTTTATGTGCTTCTATCTTAGGCAGCTCTATTATTTTATTAAATTCAAGAAAGATAGTATTTACATTATTCAATGTACCATAAAATTTCTTCCTCATTGTGTAAATAAAGCATGATAATTAAAATATACATTCTAAACAAAATTGAAAATTTAATCATAATTAAGTATAGTTAATCAATGGGATTTAATACTAGGAAATTCTATCATATCCCCCTTTGAATAACACAATCATAAATATTCTCTTCTCATTAACAACACTTATTTTCCTCATTCTTCAGTTGTATTTGCAGTGCCATCCTATTCACTATCTTCGTATACCAGCAAACTTCAACATTCCAATATATGCCTACATTAGTAATCAAGTAATCATACCTATTATAGAAATTATCAAGAAACACTTATCTTATCCACAAGATTTCTTGATTCCATGCTGTAAGAATATATTCATTTTATTTATTTTTTATTCCTGTGGTAAAGTCGTAATTTTCATTATAGGAGAAAATTACATTTTGTATATGCATGGCATTACTTGAGTGAGGCATTGCCTGTTCAAAATATAGAAATACTTTTGTGCATTCCTCCATGCAGGGAGTATATGAGAATAAACAAAAAAAGAAAGCTATCTGGCCTCTTCATAGAGAGGGTATGATATTATAAAAGTTCTGATAAATATTTAAAATATAAGCAAAAAAGATGATATCAAAAAATCTTGTCCCTTGCAATGCTACTTCAAAAAGATTCAGGGTCTATGAAGGGTCTGTGATAGTGCTGATAGGCAGCACCATCCTTTTTCTCGCATATCATCCATATATCATCATCCCTTAGTGCTTCTTCTTTGGATAAGTGGTCAGAAACAGAGTTCCACTCCGTGTAAATATGATGACAAGTTAAAGAGTCAAAACATGTGATGAATCTATGAATCTCATCCAGAATATGCTTCAATGTATATGCATTGCGAATGTGTTTTTTGTTGATCCAGTTAATAACCAGTTTTGAGTCACCATATAAGTGCACATTTGTGCATTGTTTATATAAAGCGTATTGGATGAGATATTTAGCAGGTAAAAGCTCAGCATAGTTATTTGTTCCTCTGCCCAATCCCATTTGGATATTATAGGTATGTGTTGATGATAAGTGCAGTACTGCTCCACCTCCACAACCTGATTCTTGAGCTGATCCATCAAAGTAGGCCCATGGTATGGAGAAGTTGATGATCTCTGTCTCTATATTTCTATGTTGTTTTGTGTGGTATCTTCAGGAATTGTATGATACTCTGCTAAGGTTCTGTTCAAGATGGAGGGCCAATAGGGGGACTTTTTCTAAAAGATAATTTGATTCCTACCTATCCATATTTCCCAGCAAATGAGAAGAGGTATATTCCTTTCCTTGCCAGTGGTATCTTTCCACCAGTTATTCCATGTATCCTTTAATTTATTGTCGTGCCATCGACTATGGATGGAGAGCGCTGAGGTATATCCATTCCATAGTTCTCACAATATAGGGCAATCCAGAAAGAGGTGTTTAGTGTCTTCATTCTTGTTTTTGTAGAGGTGGCACCAAAATGGCCCTAAGAAAGATCGTTTCATTAGATTTGCTACCATTAGGACCTTGTTGTTCATTATAGACCACAGAAGCAACTTCGTTCTTGGGGCTGCTTTTAACTTCCATAAAAGGTTCCACCAAGGCTCAGGGGCTGGCGGCTTGAGGGGATCCATTAGAACTAGATATCCGATCTTGGGGGCATAAAGTCCATGTTTGGAAAAGGACCAGATGAGCTCATCATCTCCTTCTGAGATGCTGATATGGGCCTCTATTAGTGCAGATACATAGTCTTTCCAGTCTTATTGACAAGGCGGGGGAATATTTAGAGCTAATCCAAATTTCCAGGCCTGTTGTGTCAGAGAGGATCAACTACTGTCTGCTATATGGCATATATTAGTTATACCTTGTTTTGCTAGATGTGTTCTCAAATCTTCAGGGAGTTTGTGAGCATTACCACAACCTACCCAAGGATCTTCTCCTATGCATACCAGGGAACCAGATAGAATTCTCCAGGTCAATCCATTTCTTATCAGGGCCTTAGCATTCATAACTGACTTCCAGATAATTGATATGTTCCTGCTAGATTGGTATCCTTGTCTAATCTTGTCAAGTTTATATGAGGGGGTGATGTATTTTGAAGGGAAAACCTTCGTCCAAAGGTTGCAGTTATTGATTAGCTTCCAACCCAAATTTGTTGCAAGTTCTTTGGAAAAAGTGTCAAGCCTCTTCATCCCCCAACCACCCCATCTTTTTGGCAATGCCAAAGATTCCCATATTGTTTAGGCAAATATTTTCCCTGTCCGTTTGCCCTTCCATAGAAAGCGACAGAAAATATTTTTCCACCTATCTTGAATTCTCCTGGGAATCCAAGCAAGGTCATCCAATATACTGGCGTTGCTTCTAATACAGCTTTGATCAGTACGAATCTGCCTGCTCTATACAGGTATTTATAGTACCATATATTCAAGCATATTCTACCTTAGTAATGAGCCAGATCCAATCTACAATTTTGTAACCAAAGGGCTTTAGATGGTAGCCAAGGTATCTCAGGCCTTCCTTTATAGGATGGGGAAGAAAGGGGAATCTCCTTAGGGCAAATTGTAATTCGTTTTGGGAGCACTCGGAAGCTATTATAGCAGATTTGGATTTGTTCAATATCATCCCCGTGGCCATTTTAAAGGTACCAATGGCTTGATGGAGAGCAGTAAGATCGCCAAGACCGCCATTAAGGAATATGAGCACATCATCCACAAAGATAAAATGAGTCAATATAGCTGTGTCAGTGATTTTGATACCCCTAATTCTCCCCTAACTATGTTCTTCTCCTATAAGTCTACTTAGGCCCTCCATGATGAGAAGGAACAACAGTGGGCATAGGGGGCATCCCTACCTGAGTCCCCTCTAAGCATGAAAGAAGGGGGAAGCCAATCCATTTATGAGAACACTATAAGGAACATCAGTTATACAGCTCATGATCCACTTAATGAAAGTAAAAGGAAATCCCAGTTGAGTTAATAGGATTCAAAGGTATAACCAATTGACTCAATCAAAGGCTTTGGATAGGTCTATCTTCAGAATCATTCCTTTTAGTTTCCTAAGTTGTACAGAGTGAAGGAGTCCTTGAGCAATACCAATCGCCTCATGAATCTACCTATTATGTAGAAAGGGAAACTGTTGATGGGATATGTGGAGGGATAGGATTGAATTTAATCGATTAGATATAATCTTGGTTATAATTTTGTATATGCATTTGCATAAGGATATAGGCCTGAAGTCATCAAAGGAGGAGGGTTTATCAACTTTGGGGATAAGAGCAATGAAAGTGGATTTTATGCCTCTCGGTATCCTTCCGCTCTTTCTGCTTTCCTCTATGATTCGCAAGAGGTATGTTCCTAAGACCTCGAAGAAGGCAGAGTAAAATTCTATTGTCCATCCATCCAGCCGTGAACTTTTGTCCTTTTTTAGCCATTTCAGAGTATCTTCAAGCTCTTCTAGTGTGAATTCTCGCAAGAGTTCCTGTTCCACCTCTTGATCTACATAGTCAGGAAAGATCTGCGTGATGTGCATTAGTTCAGCCAAAGTAGCCTTAGGTGGAGCTTTGTACATATTTTGAAAGTGCGAACATGCCAGTGCTGCCAACTCTAGAAGGATTGTACTGATCGACCCTGGGTATCTTTGAGCTCCCATATTGTGTTAATGGCCTTCCTCCCATTGGCATGTTTGTGATAAAATTTAGTATTACCATTCCCCTCCTTCAACCAGATAACTCGACTTTAGAGTCCCTAGCTCTCTTCTTTGTCTCTTAAGATTTGAGTTCTCTTCAACAGAGATGTGGAATATTTGTCCTTTTGCTCCTGAGACATTATAATACCTACTAACTCTTCCTCAAAGGAGTATATATCTTCCTCTACTATTCTTAGAGTCAGCTCTTCCGCTTTCTTTTTCTTCCTTGCCCATATTGGATAGAGCCTTCAACTCCTTCATATTGTGCGAGAAATCATGCATGAGATTCCCTGTTGTGCTTGGAGGGTTTGCCTTCCAAAAATCAGTCACCAATTTAATGTATTCCTCATCCCGTAACCATGTGGAGTTAAATTTGAATGGGGCCCTTGGTTTTCTATTACTTCCTGCAACTCTAGGTAGATAGGTCAATGATCTGATAGGCCTCCAGTGCTCACCCATTGTCTCATACAGGATCCCCTATTGACCAAGTATTATTTTAAGAGGAATATGTCAAGCTGTCTAGCCAAGCTTGCTTCCCCTGATCTATCGTTCCTCCAGGTGGGTTGCAGTTGGCCCGAGGGGATGCCAATAAAGCTGTGGGTCTCTAGGAGGTTTTCAAAGAAACCAGACAATGCATCCACCTGTGCTTGATTGCCCCAAGATTCCACATACCCCAGGGAGAAATTTAAGTGCCCCCCTAAGATAATGTTGCCTTGTTGCAGGAGGGTTGAATTAAACAAAGTTCTCCAAAAAACAGCTTTGTACTTACAGGGACCATATACATTAAAGATTCTAAATTATGCTTCAAGAGTAGGAGAGTAGATGTCTGCTCCCAAGTACCCCCATCCTCCCCAAACCCTTAGAGTCTTGATGGAACAGTTGCATGTGCCCATAGTTAACCCTCCAGATCTTCCCATGGCATCAAGGGAGTGGAAAGTCCAGCTAGGTAGCCAAGATTCAAGTAGGTGGGTGATAGAGCTTGTTGGGCTAAGGGTTTCTTATAGGAAAATAATGTCTACATGCTCTGTGGAAAATAAATGCTTTAGGGATAGTTTTTTTATCCGGGCTAGCCATCACGCGAAAGTTGAAGGAGAGCAGCTTCATGGAGGGGGAGAGAGAGAGGTTTTGTTTTCTCTAAGGGCCCAATCAATGATTTTCTGTTTGCCAAATGCGATCTCCTCCCTAGCCTAATGTTTGGCTTTGGATAGGTGAGAAGGATGCCCCCAGTGTAGAAATTTTGAATAATATGACATTTATTCACAGAGATTATCCCGATTATACACTATTGTGGAATAATGCATAATACATAACCTCCTCTACGTTGATCATCAATTTTGCAGTATTCAGAAACATACACATGTGCACATTGAAGCATCAATCACACATATCAACACAGTATGACCCGAGGAAAGCATAAAGTTGAAAACCCCACAACTATCCGTATATTATATTGATTGAGAACATGTAACAATACATAGTACAATACTCCTCACAAGTACTTAGTACTATCTCCACCTGTTACACACAAACTAGCTTAGATCTTAATCAATCACTCGCTCAAATCTCCTCCACTACTTGCCTACCTCTACTGCGCAATACCTGCTGAAAATAGATGACAATGGCACCAAATGTGTGATCCAAATTTGTATTCCCTTTTGTTATAGCACGTAATCCTCATTGGAAATACTCAATCCATGCATGTGCAAATCTCATGCACAACTATAGTCACAACTGACAACTGTTTTTCCCTTTCACTCATCTCTAACACTTTTCTCCACTGAACTGTCCATGCACTGAGTTAACTGATGTATTCCTCAGTTGATTTATGAGTTAATAATTAGTGAATTAAGTAGTAACTAATTCACACCACTCATCACTAGTGTATTTTTTAGTTAGACTAAATACAACTAGTTCAACTAAGTCAAACTGAACACACCTCCATTAACTACTCATCCAACTCCACAAAACTCAATCACTGAAGTTCTAACTAAAGTCCTCCATGCAATAGCTCAAGTAACCCATAAGAAACATGTATTTCATTTTGGCAATTGCATGTGCCACATCTGTAGCTTGAACTGAAGTGCTCCAAGAGAATAAGATAATGTTTATAGTCCAAATATTATTAAGAGCTAATAATATTCGACTGTTCTATTTTTGGCCTGGCAGTCTAAAAATAGACTCCACCCATATGTCTAAAAATAGAGGTCCATCCATTTTTACCAACCTGACCAATCATCCACAAATAGCATCCTGCAACTCATAGACCATGATCCATATGTCTAAAAATAGACATAGTCTAAAAATAGACTTTGCGCCAAAAATAGCTTGCAGGACCACTTAGTGAAGGTGACTTCTTTTCACTAAGCTCCATCATCTTGTTGCATTTTCAACACTCCCTCTCAACAAGATATGGATTATCAGAAACCACAATCCTGTCTCAGTGGTACTTGAATTTGCTCCTGGTGAGCGCCTTCGTCAAGATATCAGCATCCTGATCCTCTGTGGGAATATATGAAAGTAACATGATTCTCCACTACACACAATCTCTGATATGATAGTACTTGATGTCATCCATTGAGCTCCGTACCCAATCTACATCCTGTCTATACCAAGATCCATATCCTGATGTGCCTCTGTTGAGCCTGCACACATGCGACTCCACCAACTGTCGATAAACAATGGCATCCACTACCTCCACTGAAGTAGCATCCTCCTTCCTCCAACCTCCAGGAAGGAACGCAGTCTTCACATCCATCTCATGAATGTGCCACCCCATCTGCATCACTTTGTTGATCCATCTCGAACCCACCACTAATTCCCCCTCTGGTCTTGGGACAATCTCTCATGCACTGTTTCTGACAATCGAATCATACTCTTCCACCTTGGCATCTACCCATGCGGGTTCCTCCACAGCTTCCTCGAAAGAGGATGGCTTAGTCACAACACATTTTCTCACAAGAGCCATGTATCCAGTGTACCGATCAGGTGACTGTCTCTATCTGCGCTCTGTTGTAGGCGGTCCTACAACCTTCTCGGCATCTTGAGCCAGTTGCTCAGCTTCTGTAATGCGCTTTCGCCCTCTGACGGTTGGTGCTACATGAGTGGTCTCTTCCACTCCATGAACTTGATATTGTGACTGATCCACATCCTAAAGCTCATCCTTAGGAACTAATAGCTCCTCATCTACATGCAAGTGTGGCTCCCTCTCAAGCGAACACTTCATGGCTTTCTCCTCCTGAAATTTTATATCCCGTCGCACAACAGTATTGTGACTATCTGGAAAATACACACGATAGTTGTGGGGCGTATCAGTGTACCCCACAAATATCCAAACCTCTGCGGTTGGCTCCAGCTTCTTCCTGGCATCCTTCGTCACATGCATGTAAATAGGAGAACCAAAAATCCTCAAATGGGAAATATCAGGCCTCTTACCAAAATAATCCTCCTTAGGTGTACTCATGCTACGTATCTTGTGAGGACAACGATTCTACACATATACTGCAGTATTGCATGCCTACACCCATAAGTGAAGGGATAGGCCCTGATCATGCAACATCGCCCGTGCAGCACCCACGATCATTCTGTTCTTCCGCTCAACAACCCTGTTCTACTATGGGTTATGGGGAGCTATGAGCTCTCTTCGAATCCCTTCTGTGCTGCAGAATTCCTTGAACTCGCTAGAGATGAATTCACCACCATTGTTGCTCCTAAGATCCTTCACCTTATTCCCCGATTCCTTCTTGAACAATGCTTTAAACTCACAGAAATTTGAGTATGTCTCACTCTTCTTCTGCATGAAGAAGATCCAACACTTTCGGGAGAAATCATCAACAAATATCACATAGTACCCGTGCTTTGCTGTCGAAGCCATTGAGAAAGGTCCACACACATCTGTGTGAATTATCTCAAGGATCGTCGTGGCATGACTATCCTTCTTGTGAAAGTTGGCTTTCACAAATTTTCCCAAAGTACACCCCTTGCACTGATCTGACTGCGCAAGGGTGCCTTTAGGAAGCCCAGTAGAAATATGCTACAGTATCTTCAAGGCTCCATGGTGAAGGTGGCCCAATCTCCAGTGCCACAGCTCGCCATCATCCCGACTCACCACTCCTTCTGCCTTTCATGTCGTTGCTATGTAGCCATCTACATGCAACTTATAAAAGTTCTTGACTCGAACCCCTATCTTCCGGGTTTCTCCAGTTGTCTTACTACGCAGGAAAGCGTTTCCCTCACTGAAAACAACATCATATCCCTTGTCTTCTAACATCGCCACAGAGATAAGATTCTTCTTCAATCCTGGAACATGCATCACTTCGTTCAATATGAAGGGTTTACCAGACTCCCTCTCAAAGGAAATGGTACCGATACTGGTCGCATTGTATCTACCATCATTTCCCAACTCGATGTGCACTCCAAGATCTTTCTCATTAATATCAGACAACAAATCTCGATCTCCTGTCATGTGAAAAGATGCACCACTATACAAGAACCATACCAATCCCATCACACTTGATACCAAGCATGCGATCAGTGAAAAATCCAGCTCAAACTATGAGGCTAAGGCCTCTCCCACTACAGATCCAGCAACTTGCTAATTTTTCTTCTTCTGTGGACAATCTGTGGCATAGTGTTCATGTTGGTGACACTGAAAGCATTTCACCTTGGAAATTTCCTACTTCTTGCCTTTTTCACCAGAATGAGAAGCTTTCTTGTTCTTCCCCTTCTTTGCTTTGGTAGCCAAAGCGCAATTTTCTTCATCAAATGCCTTTGATGAAGATCCATCCCTTGTATTCCGCCTGATCTCCTCTTGCACAAGATCCGACCAAAGTCTCTCCCATCCTGGCAATTTCTCCCGACCATTGACAGAATGCTGATAGGAATGCCAACTCTTCAGAAGACCGAGTAGAGCTAAGCTCACCAAGTCCTCATCATCGACAGTCACCCCCACACTTCCCAACTCATCCCAGCATTGGTTGAACTTCGTGAGATACTTGGGTATACTATCGCCTTTCTCACACTTTATGTTTCTGAGTTTATCCTTGAGCGCTAACTTCCTCTGGTTGCTCTTTCTTTGGAATAGATCTATCAAAACTTTCCACATCAAGTATGGAGAAGCCTTTCCATGAAGGCTGGACACAATGTGATCCCTCATGCCCTCCAACAGAATCCTTCGACACTTTGTTGTCTTCTTTTGCCAAGCCTCAGCTTCAGTAGCATTAGTAGGTTTTTTTACATCTGCATCTATGAACTCCTTCAACCCATTATCATCTAACAATGCCTCCATCATGTCCTCCATGCAATATAGTTCGAGCTGCCCTCAAGGGCATACTCCAATCGCAATCCGTTGAAAGACATTTCAACTTTGACACCAAGAAAACACTATTGCAAATTTGAATTCCACCAGCTCAAAACTCAACTGCTTCTGATCTAAAATTCATGAGAACAAATTATTTCTCGTACAAAGATTGACTGTATGGGCATTCACTGGATATCTCACCTTCCAAAAGAAGGATGAATCCAGAAGCTACCTGGCCCGATTATAGACTCTGCCTGAAGAAATAAAATGTAAACACTTTTTGAATAATGGATTCGATGATCAACTTCACTTTTGATATCATGTAGAAATCCCTTCTACAAATTAGCTAGCTCTGATACCATGTAGAAATTTTAAATAATATGACACTTATTCACAAAGATTATCCTAATTATACAATATTTACGGAATCATGCATAATCCATAAAGCTGAAAACCCCACAACTATCTGTATATTATATTGATTGAGAACATGTAACAATACATAGTGCAATACTCCTCACAAGTACTCAGTACTATCTCCACCTGTTACACACAAACTAGCTCAGATCTGAATCAATCACTGGCTCAAATCTCCTCCACTGCTTACCTACCTCTACTGCGCAATCCCTACTGAGAATAGATGAGAATGACACCAAATTTTTGATCCAAATTCGTATTCCCTTTTGTTATACCACGCAATCCTCATTAGCAATACTCAATTCATGCATGTGCAAATCTCATGCACAACTATAGTCACAACTGACGGCTGCCTTGCTCTTTCACTCATCTCTAACACTTGTCTCCCCTGAACTGTCCATGCACTGAGTTAACTGATGTATTCCTCAGTTGATTTAAGAGTTAATAATTAGTGAATTAATTAATAACTAATTCACACCACTCATCACTAGTGTATTTTTTAGTTAGACTAAATACAACTAGTTCAACTAAGTCAAACTGAGCACAACTCCATTAACTGCTCATCCAACTCCACAGAACTCAATCACTAAAGTTCTAACTGAAGTCCTCCATGCAATAGCTCAATTAACCCATAAGAAACACGTATTTCCTTCTGGAAATTTCATGTGCCACATCTATAGCTCGAATTGAAGTGCTCCAAGAGAATAAGATAATGTTTATAGTCCAAATATTATTAAGAGCTAATAATATTTGACTATTCTATTTTTAACCTGGCAGTCTAAAAATAGACTCCGCCCATATGTCTAAAAATAGAGGTCCATCTATCTTTACCAACCTGACTAATCATCCAAAAATAGCATCCTGCAACTCATAGACCATGATCCATATGTCTAAAAATAGACTTTGCACCAAAAATAGCCTGTGGGACCACTTAGTGAAGGTGACTTCTTTTCAATAAGCTCCATCATCTTGTTGCATTTTCAACACCCAGGGTTTTGGAGGAGGGGGGAAAGAGTCTACCTTGAAACCTATAATGTCGAGGCCCTGAGATCGCATTCTAGAATGCAAGGAGTAACGAGATTCTGGGTGAGAGTGGATAGGTAATAAGGGAGAGGGTGCACCAGAGAGGGAGGGTTGTGGGAAGGATTAAGCAGGAGGGGGAGGTGCTATGGAGCAGTGCTGAACAATAGGGGGCTAATGGAAGAGCCAGGGAGGACGAGAGAGGGATAAATTGAGGGGAGAAACCAAAGAGTCTGTGGTCCTATCACGCATTGAAGGGGGAGGAAATACAAGAGACACAAAAGTATAATAAGCAAAAGAGAGAGGGGAATTTGACATACCCATGGAATGAGCGTCTCCTACATCTGCCTGAGCTCTTGTCAGAGATGGGGAGGCCGAAGTGGAGCTTTCCCATGCTTCTTCCTTGATTCTTTCTCGTGTGTGTTATCTACTTTAGCCGGGACATGTTGTGAGAGATCTTCCCCTTCCATAGCTGGCTGAGGTTAGTCCCGAGGGGTATGGGCTTCCTAGTCTTTTTCCTCTAGTTGATGACCCTTTTTGTTAATCGAGAGGCAGTCCTTATATACATGACTAACCTTATGGCACCTGCAACACCTGTAGGGGATGCCTTCATAGTCCAGTGGCTGCTTTTGGGTAAATGATCTCTACTATATGGTAATGTATTCTTGTAACCCTCCCTTATTATCCATATGTACCAGAATCCTTGAAAAAGCCATCTTGCGAGTAGATAAATAAGACTTATCAAATTCCATATATGTGCCAATTGAGCTCCCAATGCAGTGGAAAGTGTCTTCTGACCAGAAATGTAACGAGAGACCTAGTAATCTGACCCAGATCGGGCAACACCTAGCTACTTTGTATCCGGGTCGAAAAGCGGTGACCAACACTTCAGGATGACTGGGGCATGCTTGAAATGCCAATAGGACGAAAGGACCCAATCTGTGTGGTCTGGCCTCGAGAATCCTAGGGTAAACTACCCTCTCATGAATGTCTATACTGAGGGTAGGTTAGCACTATGATGCCCCTAGACCTCTGATACCCAAGTTTTTAGGCAAGCCATTCTATAGTTGCATCCTTGAATTCTTCCAACAAGCACCCTATCTGCGAAATCCATAGTATCTGCAAGTTGAATGTCCTCCTTGAGCCTGAGAAAGGTGTCGACGAATTTGGTCCAAAAGCACTTAGTCTTCTTGCAGGCCCTTACTTCAGCAACTGAGTCTCCTCGACGGTAAGAGGTGTACTTCGAAACGGGAGGGTTCTCGGGGGGAAGGGATGAGTCGACTCGGAGGGCATCAACTAAGGGGGGAATATTGGAGAAACTGTCCAAAGTGGGAGAGGACATGCATGGCATAATTAGGGGAACCGTAGTAGGGGATGGAATGGGGGGAGCAGCGGGGAAAATGGATAGACGAGGGTGGGAGGTATGATCAGGGGTAGGAGACAAAGGGTTAGGGTTAAGACACCTCGATGCAAACCCTAGGGACGATGGAGACGATAGGGGAATGGAGAGGGACGACTAGGTTAGAGGGTCGTCCGGCAAGATCACCTAGTGGTCAGATGGACTTGAGAGGGAGGGGAGGCCAGAGATAGTCTCACGCAGCTCATTGCTAAATGAGAGCGACCCTAGCTTAGCAGATAGCGGGGTCATCCAGATAGAACCCTCTGCCAACCATTCTTTCAAGTAATCCACCAAATCAAGGTCCATTGTTGTGAGGTAAGTTGAATCGCTAGTTGCCTGTGGTAACCACCAAGGGAAAGAGCAGCAAGTAGTAAAACGGGCGATGGAGCGAGGGGTCAAAGTAGCAAACTATGGAGCAGGTAAAGGTGGGCACAGTAAAATGGAGTAAAAAAACCTAGTTACGAAGGAAGAGAATATTTTAATGTCTGCCCTATATCGAGGGAGACGTGTACTCGTGTAGTACAGCCAGCTGTGCCATCATGATTTAGACACACATAAGCTACCCAAAATTTCCTTCCTGTTGTGCCATCGCTCTCCCAATGCGATTTAGCCAACTTCCAAACTATCCACTTCAAATGTTGATATTATTTGGTCAAATTTTTAATATATTCAAATATATGTATTTTTTATTTAATACTTATCTCTACAGATATGCATCTATCCCATATAAAGGCTTCCACAGGAAATAATTAATTTCATAATCCTTTCTAACTCACCCACAAGATTCTAGCCACCATCCCACATGAACTTTTATGTTTCCTCCTCCTTGATACATGCGCTCTCTAGGCTTAGATGTCCCCTTATCTACTAAACAATTCCTTAGGTGATCCATCTTGTCATGGATTTCTCGTGTAAGGAGAGAACTAACTTACTACTATACATCCACTAGTAGTATATAACATGTGGCAATCACATGGTTCCTTTGTCATAATAATGGCCTTTCTTTGATGGTTTCCATCTTCAATAGCCATCATCTACCATGTATCATACACATATAGTTACCATAGATATATTCATAATAATACAACTTATAAATTCCAAGTCTAATTCCTAAATAATATCATATTTCATAAGTATGAGGTTCCTTCTCATGGTGTTTGGCTCTTATGTGTTGTAGCACCTAATCTTTCTTAAATAATTACACTCATTTTCATATTTGAGATCATTCTACCTACAACCTAAAATTTTCAATCAAATAAATGAAATTGAGTATCTATACATATAATCCTTTCTTTCAATATTTAGTACCATCCATGAGGTCTTCTCATAATAATATTAACAAGCTAATAATTAAATCATTTTTAGTTGTTAATCATATTCAATGAAATAGAACTATGATTCAATGTACATGGGTTACTTTACATACCTACCATTAGAATATGAAAGTAAATATTTATTCCAATAAACCAATGTGCCAATACTCATGATCACATCTACTCAATTTATCTTTGTTGCTTGACATCAAAATACTTTATTTTTATACCATGTTTTCCACCACCATTAGTTGGAAGGTCTAGACAACACCTTAATACATCACCTAGTCACCTCCAATATATACCTTAGGAATACTACAAGGAACTTCCCTTCTCTACTCTATATCACCTTAGGAACCCTCTCCTCCTTAGGTCATCCTCACTATTTGCAAGAAGGTTAAAATCTACAACACCAATATAAGCAAGGAGACAGTTGGACACTTATGCAATATTATATCCTTCCATATCCATAAACAATATGGAATTACACATTATCTCTATGGAATTCACTTTCATGTGTTATACCAATTCATAACATGATTATGTTAGACATTCACTTATTGTCATGTGACTCGATCATGAGATACTAATTCATGGTTGAATGAAAAGGACCATAACAATCTTTCCATACGAAAAGATTCTTCCTTCATTATATCCCACCTAGGTATAATTATCATGCATGAATTTAATCATAAACAAATAATGAATATATAATGTATGCCTAAAGGAATTCTTACCCCAATCATTTCAAGTCATATATACTCGCATGATTAATTTTCATTCTTGGAAGGTTTCCTTCAACATTCCTGACATTACTTGATTAGTTGATGTCTCGTGGCAACTCACATGATCCCTTAATCAACATTTTGACAAGAATATTATCATATTCATCCATTTCACAAGGTTTTATATCTACCATAGGCCACTTCGTCATCAACATTTTCAACCATTGTTGATAGTTTTTTTGGAATAAACTGTGTGCCAATATTTGAAATGCCCAGTATTCGAGTGGACACTCCACCCATCATCAAGGAAAAATAAATAAATAAAATATGAATTTAGTTTAGTAATGAATAGAAAATATAAAGGTAATGGAAAGGAGTTAACCATGAAAGAATAAAATGGGTTCCAAGGAATGGAAAATATCCTTAAATCATATAAAGAATAATGTAGACATTACAATAAATTTGAGCCATAAAAGATAAATTATTTTCTTTACATATTTGATTATTCAAGGATTTTTTTTTCTTTCACTTTGTGGTGTCACAAAAGAATCTTATCCTTTTAGAATCTATTATCCTTATTTTATATTTTCTTTTAAAATACTTATTATTTGTTAAGAAAGGAAAATGAGATCTACTTAATTGAAGAGAAAAATTCTCCATGCACTAGGATCTTATGTGTTCATCATAGGAGTCCTATTATCATGATACTGGCATTCATCTAATGCAATTATACTTTGATTCCAATACAAAAAAACATCACATGTTATTAGATGGGAACGATAAAATGTTTAGTGCACTACCATTCTTGAAGTGAAAAATCCCTTGACATCATTTTTGGTTTTAACTGCGTTAACTAAGTCATTCATGTATGACCTCTTCCACGAGAGGTGGTTGTAACTGACTAATTTCTCATGATTTTTTTGATAATCCACTTAGCACTCATTGCATCAGTTGATGCTCACAGGGGTGAACAAGTGGGATTGAAACTAGTGAAATCAATCACAGAGCGTAAATCATCAATTCCAGGGCTTGCACCCGGTAACCAAGACTTCCCAGGAGGTCACCCATCCAAAATTGCCTCTAGCTCAAGTGCGCTTCACTATGGATTTTTCCCCACAATCAATACCACTTAGCTTGATACCCCATTTTCAAAACCTTAGCAAGTATTCTGCCTCATGAACCATTCAAGTAGAGTTCCCTTCACTCTTTTTAATTAAGTATTGGGGGTTTTCGCAATGCATTATATTAGATATCATATTTGGGATTCAAATGCGTTAAGTAAGTCATTCATCTATGACCTTTTCCATTAGAGGTAGTCATAACTTACTAGTTTCTCATGATTTTTTGAATAGCCCACTTAGAACTCATTGCATCAGGTGATGATCACATGGGTGAAGAAGTGGTATTGAAACTAGTGAAATCAATCACATAGCGTAAATCATCACTTCCATGGCTTGCACCCGGTAACCAGGACTTCCTGGGAGGTCACCCATCCCAAATCGCCTCTGGCTCAAGTGCGCTTAACTGTGAAGTTTTCCCCACAATCAAGCCCACTTAGCTTGCTACCCCATTGAGAAAACCTTAACAAGTATTGTGCCTCATGAACCATTCAAGTAGAGTTCCATTCACTCTTTTTGAATTAAGTATTGGGGGATTTTGTAGTGCATTATATTAGTTATCATTTTTTGGATTCCATTGTGTTAAGTAAGTCATTCATCTATGACCTTTTCCATGATAGGTAGTTATAACTCACTAATTTCTCATGATTTTTTGAATAGTCCACTTAGCACTCATTGCATCGAGTGATGCTCACAGGGGTGAAGAAGTGGGATTGCAACTAGTGAAATCAATCACATAGCATCAATCATCACTTCTGGGGCTTACACCCGTTAACCATGACTTCCTAGGAAGTCACCCATCCCAAATCGCCTCTGGCTCAAGTGCGTTTAACTATGGAGACTTCCCCACAATCAAGCCCACTTAGCTTGCTATCCCATTTGCAAAACCTTAGAAAGTATTGTGACTCATTACCCATTCAAGTAGAGTTCCATTCACTCTTTTTGAATTAAGTATTAGGGGATTTTGAAGTGAAATATATTAGATATCATTTTTGGGATTCAACTACGTTAAGTAAGTCATTCATCTATGACCTTGTCCATGAGAGGTAGTCGTATCTGATTAATTTCTCATGATTTTTTGAAGAGTCCACTTAGCACTCATTTCATTGGGTGATGCTCACTAGGGTGAAGAAGTGGGATTGAAACTAGTGAAATCAATCATATAGCGTCAATCATCACTTTCGAGGCTTGCACCTCATAACCATGACTTCCCAGCAGGTCACCCATCCCAAATCGCTTCTAGCTCAAACACGCCTAACAGTGGAGTTTTCCCCACAATCAAGCCCACTTAACTTGCTTCCCCATTTGGAAAACCTTAGCAAGTATTGTTCCTTATGAACCATTCAAGTAGAGTTCCCTATAAACCATTTGAATGGTTCATGAGGCACAATACCTGCTAAGGTTTTACAAATGGGGTAGTAAGCTAAGTGGGCTTGATTGTGGAGAAAACTCTACAGTTAAACGCACTTGAGCCAGAGGCGATTTGTGATGGGGGACCTCTTGAGAAGTCCTCATTACCGGGTGCAAGCCTCGAAAGTGGTGATTGATGTTATGTGATTTATTTCACTAGTTTCAATCCCACTTCTTCACCCCTATAAGCATCACCCAATGCAATGAGTGCTAAGTGGACTCTTCAAAATATCATGACAAATTAGTCAGTTAATACTACCTCTAATGGAAAAGGTCATAGATGAATGACTTTCTTAACACAGTTGAATCCCAAAAATGATATCTAATATAATGCACTGCGAAAAACCCCAATACTTAATTCAAAAAGAGTGAAGTGAACTCTATTTGAATGGTTCATGAGGCACAATACCTGCTAAGGTTTTGCAAATGGGGTAGCAAGCTAAGTGGGCTTGATTGTGGGGAAAACTCCATAGTTAAGCGCACTTAAGCCAGAAGCGAGTTGGGATGGGTGACTGTTGAATAGGTAAATCCCCACTACGGACAGAGGCGATCCCACTAGCCCAAATGGGGTCTAGCAACAATCACACAACGATAACACGCATGTTCCTAATTGCAAATCAAAGATCGATGATGATGGCCTACCTGGATTCCAACGCTAGTACTTGTAGAAGAATCATCGCTCCCCTTCCTTTGCTCCGGTTGGTCACAATCCCCACGATCCTCGTGAACAGACACCTGCACATGCAAAGAACGACACAAATACAAGCATAAAATCCAATAGATGCAACTATATATCAGTCAGAAAAGATATAACTCAATCATCATTATAAAGACAATAGGAGTGGAACCATAATGATAGTCGTCTATTAATGAACAAAAGCAGAGAAAGATACAACCAAGGTTTTGACGTTGAACCTATTTTCTGGCTGGGCGAGCAACTATGTATGCCTTGCAAAAGACCTTCTCTCTCTCAGGATTCCGGCAGCATAACCTCCCTATGCTTCAAAATTCTTGCTATCACTCTAGCATTACTCCAGCACTCACAAAAACTAGCTTGTCAAATGCATGAGGACAGGCTTTTATAGATGGAGAAGGGAGGAAGATACAATGTACCAGGACACTCATTGTGGATTGGCATTATCCCTGAAAAGCTATTGAGGATAGTTGTCATGGATAAAGGATGACTCTCGACCTCTATCATGTGGATTTTTCCCTCAAAGAACTTCATGATAAGAGAGGAAAAAACATATGGGTGCGCGTTGGCCAAAAATCATTACTAAACTTAGTTGGCGCGAGTGTTGCTCTAGGACAGAGCACCAATGGGTGCACCCCCTTTTGTGGATCTCAGTCATTGGCGCGGGTAAGACACTGTGTACCTGCGCCAATGGAAAAAGGGCATTTTTCAGGGATAATTTGCAGAAGGTGTCTTCAGGGAACATGAAGTACATGCTTAGGGGAACATAATGCAAATTTTTTTAGGTTATGTCACTGCTCACAGGTCCCGGAATGTGTCCTCCAATATACGAAAACATCGGTAACAAGGACGGTGACCAACGGTGACAAATTACTGTGTAACAGTGACCTTTCGGGAAGTCCTCGTTACTGGGTGCAAGCCCCGTAAGTGATGATTGATGCTATGTGATTGATATCACTAGTTTCAATCCACTTCTTCACCCCAGTGAGCATCACATGATGCAATGAGTGCTAAGTGGACTATTTAGAAAATCATGAGAAATTAGTTAGATACGACTACCTCTCATGGAAAAGGTCATAGATGAATGACTTACTTAATGCAGTTGAATCCCAAAAATGATATCTAATATATTGCACTGCAAAAACCCCTAATACTCAATTCAAAAAGAGTGAAGGGAACTCTACTTGAATGGGTAATGAGGCACAATACTTGCTAAGGTTTTGCAAATGGGGTAACAAGCTAAGTGGGCTTGATTGTGGGGAAAAATTCACAATTAACCGTGCTTCAGCCAAAGACTATTTTTGATGTGTGACCTCCCGGGAAGTCCTGTTTACTGGCTGCAAGACCTAGAAGTGATGATTGATGCTATGTGATTGGTTTCACTAGTTCCAATCCCACTTCTTCACCACTGTGAGCATCACCCGATGTAATGAGTGCTGAGTGGACTATTCAAAAAAACATGAGAAATTAGTGAGTTACAATTACCTCTCATGGAAAAGGTCATAGATGAATGACTTACTTTACGTAGTTGAATCCAAAAAATGATATCTAATATAATGCACTATGAAAACCCCTAATATTTAATTCAAAAAGAGTGAATGGATCTCTACTTGAATAGTTCATGAGGCACAATACTTGCTAAGGTTTTGCAAATGGGGTAGCAAGCTAAGTGTGCTTGATTGTGGGGAAAAATCCACAATTAAGTGTGCTTGAGCCAGAGGCAATTTGGGATGGGAGACCTCCCGGGAAGTCTTGGTTACCGGGCGCAAGCCCCATAAGTGATGATTGAAACTATGTGATTGATTTCACTAGTTTCAATCCCAATTCTACACCCCTGTGAGCATCACCCAATGCAATGAGTGCTAAGTGAACTATTCAAGAAATCATGAGAAATTAGTCAGTTATGACTACCTCCCATGGAAAAGGTCATAGATGAATGACTTACTTGACATAGATGAATCCAAAAAATGATATCTAATATAATGCACTACGAAAACCCCCAATACTAGTGATTGATTTCACTAGTTTCAATCCCACTTCTTGACCCCTATGAGCATCACTTGATGCAATGAGCGCTAAGTGGAATATTCAAAAAATCATGAGAAATTAGTTAGTTACGACTACCTCTCATGGAAAAGGTCATAGATGAATGATGTACTTAACACAGTTGAAACCCAAATATGATATGTAATGTAATCCACTACGACAACCCCCAATAATTAATCCCTTGATGATGATTTGTTTTGTGACATATTCTTTGAAGTAACGAACATGTAGAGACTATTGTTTATATTTTTTAACTCACCAATTGTAGTCTTTTAATGAGTTTGTGATATTACCTTGTTTATTTTTCATCATGTAGGAAATTAAGTTTCAAAACATATTTGTCTTCCATTGATTTTCATTTTTAATTTTGTGCAATTTAAAATAATTGTTTACCAATTCAACATTATGAGAGCTATCAACTGTAGAATAAAAGGCAACAACTACTACAATAGTTATGATCCAAAAATTAGGTGAAGAACCTACATATGACGAGAAAACACCATATTTTAAAGTTGTTGGTTTATTTGAACTCGAGGAATTAGATAAGTATATACATTTTAGAAAAGCAATTTATGTGAAAACAAAAGAACTTTATGTACATATTCATGATTTTGATATAGCTATTCATAGGCCTTATTTTCATGTGAAGCCTACAGAATATGAATTACATTAAATATGATTCATTTATCTAGATGCGTCAAGAACAAGTTTGAAAAAAATAGTCTCTTTAGTTAAACATCACATGCCTTTGGGGGTGCCTTTCCAACAAGTTTTCCCTTGGGATTTGATAAAAGCTTTATGGTAAAACATGATAAAACATTCAAAAAGATTTACAATAGTGTATAATAAGAACCTAGAGAAACATTACTCGTGATTTTTCTTTTCCAAAACATGGTAAATTAGTATATTATAATTTAGTGAAATACTTTTCTTTTAATATATATATTATATAGATTATATATATATATTTATATATAATAATATATATATATATATATTATATATATACACACACACACATTATCAAGGAATCACTAATATTTTACAATGTTTTCTATTTTCTTTAGAAGATTAGCCAAGAATTTGCAATACCACATAAGCTAGTGAAAAATTCCCCAAAATTTAACAAAATTTTATAATTCAGTGAAAGATTCGCCAAAATATTGTATGTCTATATTATATCAACGAAAAAATAGGTTATACATTTTTCTATATACCATGGGGATTCACCCATTTATTATACATATAAATTTGGGGGGTTTCTTAAAATTTTAAGGATGGAAATTTATCTTAAAGTTTAGAAACCATGGAAAATCTTACTAGTCCCTAATACATAAACTATAAAATCTTTTGTGATATTTTCCTAGAAATATTTATATTTCTAATGATTTTATATTAGTCTATATAAAATCTTAGCGATATTTATCATATAATAATTTTGTATTGTAAAATGTTGGAGAATCCTCTTTAGGAAAAAATGGAAATTGGGGAATCATTTTTTTGGAAATATCATGAAAAGTTTGCATGACTGTGAATACTAGCCCCTAAAAGTTTCCCTGATCTATGGTCTACCACCTTGATGCTGTGGAAAATATCTCATGTGATGATCCTTGCCACAAGTACAACACTGTAAAGGCTTCCTTTCATCACCCTTTTTTTTTCTCGTTAGACTGAAATCCATGTCCTCTATTAGATTCATTGAAATTATGGTGCAACGTTGCATTCTCTTTATTACCTATGTTTTATAGTCTTAGTCACTTCTTATACCATTTTAACCTAGTCTTGTCATTACCTTTCCAATCTTGTTTAGATTCAGACTTTGTGCATTGATTTGTCATAACAATGCTTCAACTTTCTGGTGGATTCCTTTAGCGATCTAGGCTCATCAAACTCAATCTTGTCTTTGAATGCTATCAGAAACCAACACATGAATCTATGAATCTTTTATTTTTGCTCCTTAAGATAAGGCACATATCTCAACAATGCCAATAGTATGCTAGTATACTCCTCATCGATCATAGATCCCTTATTCAACTCATACAATTCCTTTTCCTTGTTATCATAGTATCTCTCAGATAGATACTTATTCTTGAAAATTCCCCAAAACTCACTCCAAGTCAAATCCTCTTCTCGAATGCCTTTGACATTCTTCACATCTTCCTAACAAATGTCTTCTTTACCTTTAATATTGAAGGTAGCTATCCTGTATTTGATGTTCTCTAAGTAATCTACAATCTAAAGAATTTATTCATCCCAAGCAACCAAGCTTCTGCATCCTGTGACCTGTTCATTTCTCTATCAAATGTATGTGGATTTGTTTTCTTGAACTCTTATGGAAAATATTGTTTATCACTCCTCCTATATGAATGGTGATGATGATGACCATGTTGTCTCTCTAAAAAAGAACTAGAATTGAACCCATGATCACTACCCCTCTGGTCAGGTGTATGCAGAAATATGCCATACTTGATTGTATCCTTTCTATCCAAACTATTTCTTGATTGAGACTTGTTGCCATATGCACCATTTTTCATTTCCACCTATCCATGGTTGATCCTAAGTGGTCCCTATCTCTACAAATATGATAAAATATGAAGAATCACTGCATTAACCTCTATTTGTTTCTCCTATGCCCTAGCAAGTATTTCCTGTGACTGAATGATCCTATCATTATCTTATTTGCAAATTCTTATCTCTTCCTTCAAACTTCTCAAGGTATTTTCTATGTGGGGAGAGTACTCATCAACATGCTTCTCATTTGATCTGTATGGAGAATTACATGAACTATAGTTCAACATTCTGGGTTTCATCTTTAATATTCATCCTGAAAACATACCATGTCAGATAAACCAAATATAACCACAATCAAATGTTGGTGGATAAAGATTAGTGGATCGCGGTAGATCCGGGTACTAAACCCATAGGAGTGTTTGATGAAGAATGGAAGAATTTGGATCGGAAGGCAAAGAGCACAATATGATTGTGTATTTCAAATTCAGTATTGCTGAATGTATCAGGGGAAGCTACGACGAAGGCTTTGTGGGACAAGTTAGGGACTTTGTACCAATCTAAGTCTCTAGTGAATAAAATGTTCCTACAGAGAAACCTATATAATGTGAGGATGAAAGATGGAGACTAGGTGATAGAGCATCTGAACGCATTTAATACAGTGGTAAGTTAGTTAGCATCTGTTGATATTAAAATTTCAGGTGAAGATAAGTGCATTAGTTTGTTGTGTTCTCTCCCAGATTCGTGGGATAGTCTAGTTATTGCAATAGGTAGCAATGCAACTGCCTTGCAGTTTGATGAAATAGTCTCATCCTTGCTGACGGAGGAAATGAGATGAAAAAATATGGAGAGACAGAATGATGGTGCCTTGTCTGTAAAAGGATAGTCCCAGAACAGAAACAAAAACAAGTCATCGAGTGGGAGATCTAAATCTAGAGGGAGATCAAAATCTCCACGAAAACCTGTAAAGGTGGTGTGCTGGAAATGTGGAAAGGAAGGGCACTACGAAAGGGACTGTAAATCTAAAGCTCCTGATAAAGGAAAGGAATCTGATGATGCTCCTTCTAAAGAGGCGAAAACCACCTCAGATGAAGGTGGGGATGTGTACTTGACTTCTTCAAGTACACATGTAGATCATGAGGCATGGTAGATTGACTCAGGTGCATCCTTTCACTTCACTCCCCATAGAGAGTGGTAATGCGAGTATGAGAAATATTATGGTGGTGATGTCTTTTTAGGGGATGATAGGAAGGCTAGAATCATTGGTCGTGGAAAAGTAAAGTTGAAGTTACAAGGTGGAAGGGTTAGAACACTTCCTGGTGTTCTGCATATTCTTGCATTGGCCAGAAATCTGATTTTTGTAAGCAAGTTGGATGATGCAGGTGTAAGAACAGTGTTCAAGAAGGATACCTGCAAAATGGTTCAAGGAGCACTGGTATTGATGCGGGGAGTTAGAATTGGAACGCTGTACAAGCTGCAAGGTAGCACTATTATTAATGGGTGCAACAGTTCTATGGTTCCTCAAAGTGGAGCAGAAAATTTAGTGGTCTCTGGAGAGAAGACTATGTTGTGGCATCAAAGGCTTGGACATATTGGAGAGAAGGGCCTTCGAATACTTCATGGTAAAGGTTTGACTGAAGGTATGAGTAATAGCTCTTTGGATTTTGATTTCTGTGAAAATTGTGTATATGGGAAGCAAAATTGGGTGTAATTTGATTTCTCTTAGAACTTGTGCACAGTGATGTGTTTGGACCTATGAAGGTTCCATCATTGGGTAAGTCTGTGTACTATGTATCATTTATAGATGACTTCTCAAGGAATACATGGATATATTTCCTTAAGGAATCTGAAGCCTTTGACAGGTTTAGAGAATTTAAGGCTCTCGTGGAAAATTAGACAAAGAAGAAGTAAATGTGTTTAGGACAGATAAGGGTGGAGAGTTTTGCAGCAAGGAATTTGAAGAATTCTATAAGAAGTATGGTATAGCACGACGAAAGACTTCTTTATATACAACTCAGAAAAATGGCGTGCAAAAATAATGAATAAAATGTTGATGGAAAGGGCAAGAAGCATGCTCAGTGGTATCGAGTTAGGACAGGAATTCTAGGCAGAGGCGGTGGATACTGCATGTTACCTAGTCAATAGGTAACCTTCATCGATGTTGGAGGAGAAGACTCCACAAGAGATATGGACTGGTAAGAAACCCTCTCTTTCACATCTGAGGGTATTTGGATGTGACGCATATGTACATGTTCCAAAGTAGAAATGAACCAAGTTGGATAGTAAATCTGAAAAGTGCATCTTTATTGGGTATAAGGATGGTTTAAAGGGTTATAAGCTTTGGAACCTAGTCACACGAAAGGTTCTGTACAACCAAGATGTGGTGTTCAGAGAGGTAAAAGATGTTATTAAACATGAAGTCCAACCAAAGGAACCTTAAAAGATAGAGTTTGAGCTTAAGAAGGAAGAATCAGACTCTATAGCAGAGGAGGAATCAAAGATGAAGAGCCACAAACTGTGGGTGTGAGAAGATTAGTTTGAGAAAGAAGGTAGCTAGAAAGGTATAGTCCATCTGCTTTCTGTTCAAATTTTCTTTATCTATTACTGACAATGATCCCAGAACTGTGAAGGAAGCAATAGATTCAAAGGATGACAAACTCTGGAAAGAGGCCATGGTTGATGAAATTGCATCTTTGCACAAAAATGAGGCTTGGGATTTGGTGGAGTTGCTAGTAGGAAGGAAACCCATTGGTAGCAAACGGGCGTTCAAGAAGAAGACAAATGCAGAAGGAAAGGTGGAGAAATACAAATCTTAGTTGGTAGCAAAAGGTTATTCCCAGGTGCCGAGAATTGATATTGGTGATATTTTTTTTCCTGTTGCCAAGGTAACTTCTATTAGATTACTTTTATATGTTGCTGTTGCTTTTGATTTTGAGGTAGAACGGATGGATGTGAAGACAAAATTTCTTCATGGGGATCTGGAAGAGGAAATATACATGAAGCAACCTGAAGGCTTTACGGTAAAGGGTAAGAAAGAACTAGTATGCAAGTTAGAGAAGTCTCTGTACGAGTTAAAACAATCACCAAGGATGTGGTATCAAAAATTTGATACATTTATATGGGGACTTGGCTTTACCAGAAGAGAAACAGATCACTGTGTATATTTTAAATTAATTGGTGACCGTGTTATTTATCTGGTCTTGTATGTGGATGATATGTTGCTGGTTGGAAATGACAAAGAAATTATCCAAGATTTGAAGACCCAATTGTCCCCCAAATTCGACATGAAAGATCTTGGTGCTGAAAACTATATTTTGGGCATGGAAATTAAAAGAGAATGGGCAAAGAGGAAGCTCTCATTAAACCAGAGGAAGTATGTTGAGACAATAGTACAGATATTTAATATGCAGGACAGTAAACCCGTGAAGGTTCGTATTCCTATAGGTGTGAGGTTATTTGTTAAACAGTGTCCCAAGAAATGTTGGGTTGTGTTATATTCTTTCCACAACTAGCCCAAGTAGTTAACCGGGGGTTTAGAGGGGGGAAAGAGCCCCCCTTCGTTGTGCCGATTGTGTAGCGGGGGGGTCATAGGTGGTTTGAGGCATACTCGTAACCCCACTTTATGGGGTCTAGGGCAAAACCCTATAAAATTTTGGTTTTGGACCCTATGTTAGGTTGGGTGGACCCACCTATGATTTTGTGCATGATTTTCGCACATGTTTTTTAGACGTGATGGATTTCAGTCCATGGTATTGGACACAATGGTTTTCGGTCCATGGTATTTGACACGATGGTTTTCGGTCCATGGTATTGGATGCTTCAGCATGTATAAATATGTATTATAACATTGAAAGGAAATGTTAGAGTCGGTCCTTACAGCCCTCCGTCAGAGATCTTTTCGCTTTTGAATATAATTTTTAGGTGTCTCACTTGTTCCACTTTGTTGCATTTCGCTAGGGACATGCCATTGACTAACGAGGGGGTCTGGTTGTCTTGTGTTCCCTCATGTTTGTCCCTGCAGGGTTAGTAAAAATTTCTCTAAAAATACAAGTACATGGTCATTTTCTTCATTGTCATACATGATTAGTTTTGTTAAAAGGGGTCTTTAGTCTTAGAGTCTAGGGTTTTGAGTTCCATGCATACACATACTAAAACCCTGCAGGCCATGAGGTTGGTTTCTAAAGATTTTCATTTAATATGTTTCCTCAGAAAGCAATTTAAAACATTTTTAGTCCAAAACTTTGTTTTGGAACTAAAAATTGTTATTATATATAATTGTATTTGTTTTATCTCAAAAAGATTCAGAGCAAGTCTCTGTCTTCTCCTAAGCTAAAATGCTAGATCCCTGCAAAAAGAATCAACAAAAGATCATCAGTCCAAACTTCAGAAAAGCATGAGAAAATCAAAAAGCACTGTTGTATTAAAAGACCAAAAGTGAAAAGTGTCAAACCTTACAAAGTGGGTTTTTGAATCAATTTAAATCAAATTAGATATTTTGTTTGTATATAAGGGGAAAACAAGTCTATTTGTTCACCAAATATCAAAGCAAGAGCGTGTTCAAGCATTGGAGGGCGAAAAACTAGTTTGCAAACCTGTGGACAGTGTTACAGGTGTGCGCTGCACATAGGAAGTGTGTGTTGCGCATTGGGTGGTGCGCTGCGCATTGGGCAATTTGAGCCAGTGAAAATTTACAAAGGCGTTGTGCATAGAAGTGTATGCTGCACATTGGGGTTGAGCACTGCGCATTGGATCTCAGCCACAGAAAAACTTGTGTATGCGCCTAGAACTCAACCAAACTCACTCCCAGCTTGCAAATAGGTATGTTATTGCTGCCTAGTAATGTTAGGGGGTTTGATACATGTTTCAAAGAAGGGATTTGATGTATTGGGTTTTGGAAAAATGAAACCCTAGGTTCATAACATAGGCATCCCTTAAGTTGTTTTAAACTATGTGGGTGGTTTAGTAAGATGTCTCTCATCCTTCATTGATGACAAAACCAACTCCTTACTCATTTGTGCACCCTAGTCAAAAATTCCAAAGAGCACACATTGTATTTTGCTCATTTGTTAAAAGGGGACTATTTTTTTAAATTCATTGAAAAGAGAGCATTGTTAAATATGGCTTGGTTTGTTTGATGCTGTGGCAAAATTATTGAAAGTTTTGAGTATACATTGAAAATTGACTCCACCGCATTTGTATTACTATATATATCATAGAAATCTTGACACCAAAGCCATGTCTGACATGGGGTCAGATTATGAACAACAGTATGATAGTGATTATAAAGTAGAAGGTAATGTGCCAAGAAGGTCTCACAGAGGTGGCAAAGGTGGTAATCCTCTCAGGGAAGAGCCTACTTCTTTGGCTCAATTGCAAGCTTGCCCACTTGCAATGGGTTTTTTTCGACGTCAGTCATGCTATCGCTATTGTGAATTAATTTCACACTTCCAGCATCATCGTGAGATAGCTCATTTGTTCATTCTACATTTACATGATGGCCATGTAAACCTCGCCGGAGTTGATTTCATTTTGTCACCAAAGATTATTGCAGAGGCCACTGGGATACCAAATGTAGGAGAGTAATGGAATAAACGTCAGCAGTTAGAGAAATCCTACTATCAGCCATACATCAAACCTGGGTATATGAAGCACTTGAGCATAGTTTTTCCTTTCCACTACCTGAATGATCAATTTGCACCTTTGATGAAACTTATCATTCGGTATTTCAATTGTGAGGGTAGATTCTCCCGTCTTTATGCGTACCATGTCTGTTTGTTGATGCATTTTACAAGGGTACATATGATGAACATTCCATACTTCATGTTTCGTAGCATAGAGAAGATGGTGCCTCTCGTACAAAGGAAGACCCCAGCACAACAACATAACAATATTTATCATTATGCCTTGATCAAGATTGTGGTGGTTCATTAGTTGGAATAGTAGGGCATTACTTGGGAGGATTTTATTTCTTATGACTTCTTCACAATGCCTCAGTCGCCTCCAACGATAGTTCATGATGAGGGAGGGCCTTCACAGCAGTTTGACATTCTTGAGACCAAGCATGTCAATGCTCCAGTGTATGTGACATATCAGCGAGGCCACAGGGCATTATTTGCATCTACATGATGAGTATTATCTCCACCCGGGGTGGAAGTGGTCTCGTTGACTTCATCAACACAGTGAGTATTATCTCCACATCATATGGAAGGGGTCTCGCCTTCTTCTTCAACATAGGTACAGATCCAGGATAGGGGCAAGAGACCCATGTTTGATGAGGGTCCTTCAGAAGGTCAGGACACGGATATCATTGATGTTGATGATAGCTCTCCTAGCTTAGAGCTAAATGAGATCATTCGAGAGCAAAGGGCTGAGAATGAGTTACTGCAAAAGAAATTGCAGATGGCTAAGTGGGTGATCAACTACTTGGAGCAGCGCAAAAAACAGCTGGAAGATGAACATACACTTTATGAGCCGCGGAAAATCTGGGAAGACCGAGAATTGGCCCGAAAGAGACCCAGTGATTTGACACCGATTGATCGAGAATCTATGCTCATCCAGGTAAACACTCATTTGAGGAAATTGTTGGCGAAGGAAAACAGATATAAGGACATGCTTCATCATATGAAAACTCACTATTGGGCTCGCATGCATGTTTGTAAAGTGAAAATGAAGATCCTAAAGAGGCGATTGAGCAAGGCACTAAAACGGCGAAAGAGGTCGGAAACTTCAAGTTTTGGCCAAAGCTTCACTAGCTAAGCATAACACATGATGGAGGGTCTTCACTCCAAATTTGAGCAAATTCGGAGAAATTTTTGTCATTTTGAAATTTTTGGCTTGCAAAACAGGTTTTTTGGTTCAACGCGCAGCGCGCCACGCGCGGCCCACAAGATTGGGAGGTGCAAATGACAAATGGCTTGTAGTTTTGGATTTATCATGAATAATTACACATTCTCAGCTATTTCCGAAACATTTCATCAAGATCTGGATGGTCAAAAGGTCCAAAAACATCATGAAAACCACCTTGCTGTCACCTTTTGCCACAACAGGAAGTACCTCTGGGAGAATTCCGTTTTGTGGGGGCAAATGAGCTCCAAATTGGACAATTCCACTTGGGTTGGAAAGTAGACATCCAAGGCTTTCCAAAGAGATATTGTGAGCTCAATTTGGGTGTCAGTAAGTGCCTCAAAATCAGCTAGAAAAGTGTGTTTCGCATAGAGATTAGGGCGTTGCGCATAGAGGATTTTGGCCAATTTTTCACCTTCAGCTCAGGAATTCGGCTAGTTTTCGCCTGTTTCACTCCTTGATGTAATTTTTGACCCAACATGATGTAATTTGATGTATGTAAGGTAACATGGCACTTATCTACCTTCTTCTAGATGATTCATTCACAAATTAGCAAGAAATTAATGTAATGAATCAATTTCCTTCTTTTTAGAAGGAGGTTGTTTGGTCATCTAGATTCTTGCTCCATGTTTAGAATTTGTTGAAACTTCTCCTAGAAGGAGGAGCTCGACCCTTATAGGTTAGAGAATGAGGTTAGCTTGATCTATATATGTAAATTTTCATTTAGTAGCAGAGGTTGGGCACTTGGGAAGATTTTGGCACATTGTTGTACATATTTTTCATATTTTGGCTAAGGAAAGATCAGAGAATTTGCAGCACTTGTTGGGATTCTTGTGGCTTTCAGTTCTTGATGGTGTTATCTCTCAATTATTGTAAGTTTATTCATTTTTACATGTATGCCATTCCTTCTTATGCTTCTGAAACTAAATGAATGAGTAAATGAGGTTGAATTCATTGTTTACAGTGCTCTTCCTTTATGTTTGTTTAGTTTTTCATGTTTTCGCCAGTTTGGAGAGGATCCATGTTCTCCCTTGCCCTCTTTAGCTCCTTGTCATTCTGATCCATCCATACACCTGATCATAGGCATCAAGACTACTCCCTACCTCGCCCCAACTCGAATTCTGCAAAGATCTAACCTTAATCCCCGCACCGAAAATTGGTTTTCCCATTTCTCCAAAAAAAAACTCAAAAATCTAAATCAAACTTTCCTATCTCTTTACTAGCCTAAAATCAGTATTCCTTATCGGTCATCTCAGCCATTTTGAAAACTTGTTTACCGAGATAGACCCGGAGAGAGCCCTCTCCTGTCCTCATAGGGCTAGCTACGAGGCTAAGCTTGGTTTGATGTTGCCTTGAGTTTTGCCTTCCTCAGCCTGAGGCAGATTCGAGCGTTAACAGAGCTAAGATATAACATTCTTATTATCCAAACAACGAGACCATAGTCTTATAGGAAATTTGATATAACTAAAATATCATATTGCATAGTGTGAATTTTTCTCTCTATTTTCATGTGGAACGGGAAAACTTATAGGAAAAAGAGAAACAAGAACTAGTTATCAAAAACAAAAACAAAAAAAGTATTCTTGATTGAGATATTTCAGCGTATATCTAGAAAGCTCTTGACTAAATCCTTTTTTGTGTTTTCTAATTCTGCAACTTGCAATAAAAATCAATAGTATTTATTAGTATTTCTGCAAGTCTCTGTGAATTATGAATTTGTGCCATACGAAAAATAAAAAATGAAAAGAGAAACAATAATTTAATTGTCAAAATGTATGGACTTCGTGTACGAAAGAAGATTTTTTTTCTACTGGTCACAACTCTTTTATCAAATCTATAATGTTGTTAACTGTTAAACTAAAAGGACCTCGAATACAAAGTTTTCTTGCATGTATTTGTGAAAAGTTGTCTTAGCAATGACTGGGCAATGTTCTTTTGGTTGTGGCATTTGCAACATACAATCAATTTTGCAATTCTTTGTTTCCAATGTGCATTCAAAGCCGTGTTCATAGTTAAATGTTGTGCCATCTTTACAAATTGTCCATTTATATATGGTTGGATGGACAAGTTGTTTACATTTCTCGCAAACGCACTGAAAAGGAGGAGAGAAAACATTTATAGCTCTCAACACTCCCTGGATTTGTGATTTTTTTTTTAACCCCAAGAAAAATTGAATTGTTAGAACAAATATGTATTATCAAAATCCAAGATTTTTCACATCAAACTAAAACTATTGTTACTTGAACAAAGAATCTATGGGTAAATATACATGTTTTCTTGACATTACAAAAGATGACGAATATTCTCTTGCATTCATCATTCAATGGCTCAAGAAAAGTTGTTGATCCCGAGTGTAATTCTTGACTCCCTTTCACATCATTTTTTATAATGTTTTTGAACAAATAGAGCAGAGTCATCTTTGATGCTAATTCATGTTGTATTTTGAAATAATGCTTTCTATCACTATTGTTCAATAGCAGCTACAGTCAACCAGGCAACATATTTTTGGTTAAATATTCTATTCCGAAAGAATAATGAGATATTTTCTACCTTGATAACAATGAAAAGCAAAGATACAATAACTGAGTTTCAAAGAAGCTATTAGCTTTTTTGTTCAAAATGCAAGTATACTTATTATAGAACCAGACTTACAATTGTCTTGTCCTCCATAGCTTCACCATCTTTTATATTGAGTTCTAGTTGCTTTATATTTTGGTGACAACCTATTACTATTGCTCCTATTGGCCCAACTGCATATGCGTTAATTGAAACAATGAGACTATGTATTCCTGTATCTGGAGCTAGTATGTGTTTTATACAAACCTGTGTAATTGATTCAACTGTGATTTTTCCCTATAACACTATGCAACATTTTGTGTCTCTTGTGATGTAGGTAAGTTACCTCTGAGGACAGAGACAACCCCTCTAGCCCTAGAGTGGGTCTAGTCACAGCAAGACAAAGACAATAGCTAATTCCTTAAATAGTTAGCGTTGAAGAGGCCTACGTTAAACCGGTGTTTGATGAAGTCTTCATCACATCGCTTCAACTATCACTTTATTCTCCTTAATGAATGATCCACCTGAAAAAACATATGAAAATGATAAAACACATAATAGAGCACAACAACAAACTATCTACTTATAGAGCCAAGGAAGCATAAGCTATCAACATACATTTCATACATGATATAGGAAAAAGCCATTGATTGTATTAATGTAAACAACTGATCATAGTCATGGAGGATGCTTTTATAGGAGGAGGAACCTCCAAAAATTAGGGGAAATGAAGCTTATCTTCAAGGGAGGTTACTTAAAAGGTGGAACCACCATTTCAAATGAGGAGAGTCGAACTTCTTTGACCCAACAACCAGCTCCAGAACCATCCAAAATTATTCTATTTGAACTAATTCGCCATATCTGGGTCATCGCAGGTCAAACACTCAGACTCAGAGATGACATCGCAAGGTGCTAGTTCATCTTGGGCTATCATCACAGGCTGGATACTAATGACGTGCAACGATCTTGAAACATGGGTAAAAAGGGGCCAACTTTAGGATTAATGAGCTTAGGAAATATTATTGAGTAATATGGAAGATTTGTACACATATTTTGGTATATGACAAAGAGCAAATGTCATTCAAGGACCGACTCTATCCAGGATCAAGATGTGAAAGGTTGGTGACAAAATACTGTGTAACAGATTCCCCCTAAAGCATGAAGGCTGAGAGAGTGGGAGGGGTGAAATGCTTTACGAAACCATAACTGAACCAAAACACCATCATGGAGAACCTGCAGACGCAAGGAAAACTGATATCTTTGGTAGTGAAAGAAGTACATGTAGTTGAGGTATGGCTGCAGCCATCCAAAAGACAAATAGAACTAGTTTGTGGTATGGACGTAGTGATCTAGTCGAAAGGCCATATGAAAACATAGGTATGGTCACGGCCATCCAAAAAAGTCAGGTATGGTCACGACCATCCAATCAAAAGAGTCATGTATAAATAATCCACGTAACCTGGACTTGTGTAATCTGAGCCCAGGGTCTTGAATCCCGACTTGTCCATCATACAATTTCTAATATGTGAATAAATGTGTTGAAGTCGATCATACTAGAAAATTTCTTGATTATCGGCCAATGATGTGAACTGTTAACAAGCGCGAGAGAGACCACCAGTAATGTCAATGATTCTCAAGGTACTGCTAGTACAATCCACAAAGTGTGAAGAATGATCTAGAGTCGAACACTTGTAAAATCACTTGATCGAAGACCAATGATGCAAGCTTATCGTCGAGTGTGAAGAACTTGCCATTGAGGCATGCAAGCTCCGAGGTACCAGAAAAGAGTCTCTAGATCGACTTTATGCATAAAGAGTTGATGTCAACAGGTAGCGATCCATCGCAGGAGGGCCATAATATTTCCCACATCAACGAAAGGAGACAAAGGAACAAGATGAAGATGGATGAAATAGATAATCAAAGGAGAATGTAAGGGTGCAAACTATAGAAGGATTAAGCTCTTGAACATATCGGCGACACGACTCTAGAATGCAGCAGCATTTTGGTACCAAGGGATCAAAGGTCATGCAGAGACAGCAGGGATCAAATGGAATGAGGAAAAATGGAAAACCCAAGTCCTGGAAGGCCAATGACGAAGTGAGGATATCCCAAATCTGACGAGAAGCAAAAAAGTGTCGATGTTAAAGAGCGACAAGCTACCGTAGGTAATCAACAGAATACTTCCAAAATTTCCACTACCATTGCTAGCGAGTACCCCAATTATTTTTGAAACACAAGCTTGAAGGGGATAATATATGCTTGCAGTATAAGTGTGTCCTTCAAACAAATCCAACCGAGTGAAATTTTAACAAGCCTTAGGGATGGGCAGCTCAGGTATCATCATAGCGACGAGTCCAATATCGTCAGTGTTTAACAAGTCCAACATAGGTAAAACTTAGAGTCTTTTTCATGTTTAGAGAGTTTGAAAAAGGCATGGAAAATAAAACTCCAAAGGGGCCCTTTTCATATGTTTGTCCCTCAAATCTAGAAAGGTATAAAACAATACCCAAGGGAACCTATTGACCATGATAGATCAATGTATAACTTTTCCATAAGTAATCAATCATAGTCCGTAAAAGGAGTAAACTTATACTGGGTAGATGATGCTTCGTAGAATTTAATGAGTTCAAAGCGATAAGAGCTCGGCAATATTTTCGTTTTTAAAGGGTCGAAAAAGAGCTTGAAAGTGGACCCTGCATTTTACTTCCTTTACAAGTCAAAGGGGAAAAATACTCCGCAATCTTTTCAACTCTTACGAGTCAGAAAAGAGCTTAAAGGTGACTTTTCCTAGAGGAATGAGTGGTATAAAGGGTAGCAACTGGTTCCGGCAATGGTGGAACTGCTCAAAACATGTAATTATCAAGAGGCTGGATAATAAAACCACTCATCTCTGTGGTCCCTTAGGAAAGAAAAAAAACCAAGTGAAAGCATATGATCGGCCAAAGAGATGGCGACGATGGAATGAAACAACCAAGGCTCATCTAGCATAAATCAGTTGATTAAAACGACAACCACGAGACGTAAATCAAGTGTAGGTTCATTTTTACACAAGCTTGAACCATGGAGAACTCTGCTTGGATTTAATTTCATGTTTTACACAAGATTGAAACAAAAAATTATGCTTGAATAAGTTTCGCATGCCGCTAGCATAATGATTCAAATCGAGGTACATGCCCCCCAATCTTCACGTCATTCAACTAGGTGGATGGAATGAAGGTTCACTTTCGAGATCTTGGAAAGACTCAGTTGAGATTTTACGAGATCTCAATCAAAGACTCAATTGGGAAAAGGGAGTTGTTTCATTTTTTAACAAGGTTGACATAGTGAAAGAACTATCCTCAAGATATTTGTTTCATTTTTTAACGAGGTTGACACATGATCAAGAACTCTCCTCAAGGCACCTTGATTCATTTTTTAATGATCTTGAAACAAGAGAAGGAACTATGCTCCATACTCCTTGTTTCATTTTTTAACGAGGCTGACACAAGATCATGAACTATCCTCATCACCCCTTGTTTCATTTTTTAATTAGGTCGACACGAGAAAAGAATTATCTTTGGGCTCTTGTTTCATTTTTTAACGAGGTCGACACAAGAAAAGGAACTATCCTCAGCCTCTTGTTTCATCTTTTGATGAGGTTGACACAAGAAAAAGGAACTCTCCTTAACAAAATTGTTCATGGTCCATACGAGAACATGACTCCCAAGAGGTCTTCAATGGATGGAAGAACCATGCTCTAGGAGGAATACATGTCATGGGGCACCAAGGACAGATCGAGTTCCAATGCCCCCAGTACATGATGTACGAGACTATCTACATGATTATCAACAAATGAAGAGATGGAACGGGTAGCCACATAATTGACCTATGGAGGGGAAGGGACTACTGGAAAACAAGAGCCGATAGGGGATGATGGTTGCAAAGGAGGTACCTAGTGACCAAAGAACGACAATTGATCTATAGTCACAATTCTTCCGTCATGTAGAAAACAAACCACACGGAAAAGTGAAGAAACAAGAGCTCCCATGACATAAATATAGTCGCAACCAAGGAGAAGATTGAAATCCAACACACCTTGGAAGACCATCACGTCTATATATATGGTTTTACCTCCCAAAGTAATAGATAACTTCAGAAGGATCCCTAAGGGTTGATTAGTTCCTCCATCGAAAGCCAACAAATTTTGGGTGACAGGCACAAGCTGTGGGGAGCCTAAAGCTTACCAAGTAGTGGAAGACATGAGGCTAACAGACGTACCCTCATCCAATAGATTACTTGGTACTTCCATATTATAGGCATGTACAGTGATCTGGAAAGGCACATAAGATGGGAGGCAAAAAATAGTCAAGTGATTCCAATCGAAGGAAATGACAGAACTACCTGGTGGGGGTATCGTACAATTGCCCCCATGCTCTTTAGGAATCGAAGAAGGACTCTCTTGATCAGCCATGATAGGAGGGTCACTCTTTGGTTCAAGAGAATCTGACAAGACGAGAAGAACATGAGCAGTATGATCATTATGCTCTTCTGGAACAGAATGAACAATTGGTGGCAAAACCAAGATGACACTCTCTTGGACCAATGGTTGGTCGGGAACAGACATAACATAGTCAGGCTCAAGAAGAGTAGTGTCGGTAAGAGATGAATCTCAGTCAATCTCTGCACCAATTAGAGGAGGGTCCGAAGAAGTCTTCTAATAACAAACAAGGAGTTTGGGTTGAGGAACTACTAGGTTTTCTAAAACTTTGGAAGCTTTATCCATGAGAGGAAAAAGGTGAAGAAGATGTTCGCCTTCACATAACTTACAAGGGAATCTAATCCTCCCTTTCTTCTTACCACTGCTAGCTAAAGGTGCCACATTGACATGATATTCAAAGGTCGATGGTAGAATCATATCTCGAGACCATACTTCTAAGATCCTGGTAATACCAGGACAATCTCAAAGGAAATGGTCGCCCTTGCATAGCTTACAAGGAAATTTGACCTTCCGTGGAGGATCAGAAGGTTTTTCTACTGGAGGTTCACTTAGAGAAATAGTCACACAGTTGGCCTCTTACTTATCTAACTTCTTCTTCTTCGTCTTCCTCTTCTTCTTCTTAGCCTTTTGGTTACCAAATCTGGAACTTTCACCATGCGATGTAGAAGAGGAGGGTGAAGAAATAGGGGAAATAGGCAAAAGGTCAACCTTAGAATCATCATGGCATGATTCGAATGAAGGAGATGATGAGGCCAGAGTCGAGACACTTGGGATTATTGAGGTTGAAAACAACCAAATAGGTAGGCCAATGGTTAACCCAGGCAGGGACAACGTTGGCATATAAGGAGCACCAGCATTTCCAAAAGAAGGAAATTGACCAAGATTCCCATCTGGGGGGAGACCTTGACTAGTAGACTCTAGAAATGTTTCCATTGGAATGGACTTTGAAAGAAACACTAACTATTACCAGGAATATTTTGTGGGTAGTTAATTTTACAACATTGAAACAAAACTTTGCCTTTTCATATTTTAAGAGTCGCGAAAAGGACGAAAGGTGACTCTATCACTTTCGAAGTCTAATGAGCTTGAAAGGGCAAGTGCTCATATGATCCTTTTACTTTTAAAGAGTCAAAAATGAATGAAAGTGACTACTCTGGAAACTCTAGACAAGAGGGTTTACCAGACAAATCATAAAACTGCAATATACACCTTGGTGATAAATGAAAGAGAAATGACCAAGGACTTCCCGTACGACAATCAATCTTCCCGAATGTTGTGTTTGGTGTGTTATGATCTATAAGCCAGTAGACTTGGCTTCCTAATGGTAAAAGGATTTCAACGTAAGAGGGTCTCCCACCATATACTCGATGGTACAGGGAGCACAAGTTCATACTAGCACTTATCGAATCACAAAGGAGGAATCACCCAACCTTAGTGAAAACAATAGGAACTAGGTTTAACGATGCCAGAACACTTCTCTAGCCTAAACCTCTAGATATGTAAGAGTTAGCTTCCAATGTGTTTTTAAGTTCATTCAATAGATCTTAACAGTTAATCTTGAATTAAGTTTCGATTTCAAGGCCTTACTGAATGTATTTCAAAAAACTTTAGTATGCAACAAGATGAGAAAAAAACCATTCCTTTCAATTAACGACTACCTAAATGAGGGTAAGGAGTTCATTTCTAAGCAAACGAAGAAAATAACAAGAAAATGCAAGAACAACAGTACAATCAAGTAATCCAATCAATAGGAAACACAATGCATCGATTTCCGCTTATCTCGCAACTACTATGACAAAAAATGAAAGATTTGAATTTCACTTTTCAATTCCTAATCATAAAGAATCTACTAATGCAAACATGCTTTCATTTTCATATATTATATGAGTGTGATGTTTTTGATTTCCAGAATAAATAACAAACAAGCTAATGCACAACTTGACTGATCAACAGGCAAATGTAGTCTATGCTTCAATAGTGAATGGAAATCAAATCAACACAACAAGCTAGTTTGATGACCAATCACTACAGATCAACCAGGAAGATGGGCAAGTAGCAAGAGAAAAGATTCAAACAAGTCAACAAGATTGTTGTGGATGTAGTTTAGAAACTTGAAAGGACAAGAAACCCAAATCAACGAATTCTTGACGAAATCCTAAAAGACTTGGTCACTCTGTCCACAAAGCCAAATTTCATACAAATGGAACGAAGAAGGATATGCCTCAGTAAACACAATCAAAACAAGCTTAACAAGGTGAAAGAAATAGCAAAGGACAAGCTACACTAATTTATTCAGGAGGCAGTGCTGTAAAATTTAACTATACAAGAATTGTCGCAAGCGCAACACTGACAACATGAGACAATCGTTAATCGTGGCAAGCACAACATGGTCAACTTGCAACATTTTCACAAGAGTACACCTGTTGTAATAGGTAGTTTGATTTCAAGAATCGTCACATCTGTATGATAGGATATCTCCAACGTACAACAAGGGTAAAGAGAGCAGGAGCGATTCATCGCACCTGTTAGGAATTAAACAGCGACGATCTCAATAAAGAGGGAAAAAAGCAAGAACCAGAAGAAATACACCAAGCTTATCACTCAGAAAGTGAGGTGGACTACTAGATCTACTCAAGTGATCCAAATCATTGATGGTTCAGTCCCAAAACAAAGAGACACTATGTAATGCAATTGAAAAAATCAAGAGCAAAATCAAGAGACAACACACAAAGGATCCGCAGTGGAGTTACCAACTTGGGATGCAAGTAAGTTCCCTCTATGGACAGAGACAACCCCTCTAGCCCTAGATTGGGTCTAGTCACAGCAAGACAAGGACAATAGCCAATTCCTTAAATATTTATTGTTGAAGAGGCCTACCTTATACCGGTGTTTGATGAAGTCTTCGTTATGTCGCTTCAACTGTCACTTTCGTCTCCTTAATGTATGATCCACCTTAAACAACATACGAAAATGAAAAAACACATAATAGAGCACAACAATGAACTATCTACTTATAGATTCAAGGAACCGTAAGCTATCAACATACATTTCATACATGATATAGGAAATAACCATTGATTGTATTAATATAAACGACAGTAAAGCTTAAAACCACACCTTGACATCGAAAGCTTCCTTGAAGGGTCCGATCAATATGTCTCCATAAGCATTCACTCTCAAAGGTCTCCTAGAAAGACTGATGACTCTTTCTCTCACTCAAAAGCACAAGTATGAGACTCTCTCTCTCACCCAAAAGCACAAGTATGAAACTAAGGCAATCACAACAAGGCTTCCTTATTACAAAACCATTTCACACTATCAATCCACAACATGGAAGGCTATTCTCATACCTCACAAGCTATTGCTTGGCTATCAGCAATCCAAACTATAAGTTATCAATCCAACAAACCAAGAACTAGCTAACTAAGAACTAGCACTCCAAAAACTAGCTGACCATAGTCATGGAGGATGCTTTTATAACAGGAGGAGCCTCTATAAATGAGGGGAGAGGAAGCTTATCTTCAAGGTATGTTACTCAAAAGGTAGAACCACCATTTCAAAAGAGGAGAGACAAAATTATTTGACCCAACAACCAACTCCAGAACCACCCAGAAGTATTCTGTTTGAACTAATTTTCCATATCTGGGTCGTCGAAGGTTAAACATTGAGACTTAGAGATGACATTTCAAGGTGCTAGTTCATTCTGGGCTATCGTCACAGGCAGGATACTGATGACTTGTGATGATCTTCAAACATGGGTAAAAAGGGGCCAACTTTAGGATTAATGAGCTTAGGCAATCTTCTTGAGTAATATGGAAGATTTGGACACATATTTTGGTATATGACAAAGAGCAAATGTCATTCAAGGACCGACTCTATCCAAGATTAGGGGATGCGAGGTGAGTGAAAAAATACTATGTAACACTCCTCATTCATAAATACCCTTGTTTCTTATTACAAAATCTCTAATCTGAAAAAATGTTTTCAAAACGCTCTATAAGATTATTGCCCATTTTCACTGTGATAGTCAGTTGGTCATGGCTATCAACCAAATCATCGTGGAGAAGTCGTGCCTTTGTAGAGGAGTTAGGACTTTTAGTTTTTGTTGGCCCATAAATAATAAATATATCACCTTCAATTTTTTTTTCATATGCTCCTAATCATATTTCAATTATTGACGAGGATATAGTTTCCATTATTTTTTCTCTACTTATATGCAAAATCAAAACAACATGCTTCAAAATATAATGACATTTATTTAATGCAAATATGTCATTAGGCTATGCAAAAATTTAGTGCAACACAAACTAACCTTCTTGGATTCTCATTTTCCACCATTTTTTCTTCCAATATTTGTTTGCTAGAGATAGATGTTTCCATAATATTGTTCCAAATGACTAGACCAATCGTTTCCAGAAATGAAAGTGAAAGTCATCAAGTAAGGGACAAGTGTACAAATAACATTTAAAATAATGTATACTCTACAATAATAAAGTATATATACATGAATTATGTTTTTGTAGTACTATTAGCCATTGGTTCATGGCTATGTCATAAATGTGCATAAGTCACAATAGAAAAAATTGTTTTATAGATTTCATTGGAAAATATACATATAGTTCACTTCTGGAAATGTGTTATTATGAATAACCATGTGATTTTTTTTTTTTAATCAAAAGAAATCATACAAGAAATAATGAAATATGAACTACAAACTAAAGCAAATAATACTCTTCGGCATATGAATAAAATCGCAACAAAGTGGAAACGAAAATGTGTAAATTGCATAACTAACATTGCATAAAAAGTTATAGTTATACAAGAGAAATAGAAATCAATTATGTTCATGGTTTAAAGAGTTGCCAAAATTTGATATTTGCATGTTTTTGTTGTTTTCCTGTTTTTTTTGTAGAATTTCTTTGTTTTTTAATGTTTTCAAATCAAAGCATATGTCAAAGGTGCATATTTACAAATGTGAAAAATTTTGTGACAAGTCAACAATGAAATTCTAGAGTAAAAACATTGGAAAAATGACTCAATGTGACAAAAAATATATGGTGAGACAAGTTGTATGATGATATTTCCAATAAGCATCAAAGATATGGAAAGAAATAGTAGTAGCTGAAAAGTTTTTCCAAAAGTGATCTAGCATTGATCTATAATCAATTGTCGATTTTTTATATCAAGATTGAAGTCATTACTTTAATAAATGAAAAATAGTTTTTTTTTTTTTTTTTTTTTTTTTTTTTTTTTTTTTTTTTTTTTTTTTTTTTTATGGCTAGTTTCCAACATGTCCAAATTGAAATCACCAACAAGCACAATTGGCTATTTATTGCATGTGCACTCTAAGATGAGTTAGATGAAATTAATTATCTCTTGATTTTTTTCATTTGGTGTAATATATAGATTTGCAACTATATTGGGTTTTTTTACAACATGGATTGTTGCAATTGTTGATTCAAATTTGTCTTTTGTATAAGTGATACGATTATCAACCACAATAATTTTTATATAGTATGTGACAATTCCATGCAAATGGTATAAATGTATGTAGTCATATTTGCTAGACAATAATGGATTCGATGGAGATGATTTTGCTTTTGTTTCTTGGAATAAAAAAATGTCAGTGCTCATTAGATCATAGCAAGCAATGATATCTTAGAAATGCAAGGAAAATTTATGAGTGTTCAATGAACATATTGTGAAATTGTTAATTGTTTTATTATGATATATGTTATATTCAAGATCATACCAAGCATTCTGTCTAAGTCTATTCAGCTCAATAACGACTTTATCATTGAGAGAAAAGCTACTATGTTCTAATTTTTTTAATAAATACAACAATTAATGTCTTTGACATGAGAAAGTGTAGTATAAACAATTCCATGTTTCCTAACTACTTTTGGGTCAAAATTCAATTTGTTAATAGTTAACCCTTGTGATCAATGTATAGTTCATGCGCATGTTAGTTGGACATGAAACTATTCTCTTGTAAAACTAATTTTGTTTTTTGATTCATTATTCCTAGAAAATCTAGTAACAAGTGTCCATGTAGAAATTATTCCATATTTGTACAGATGCACCAATTTTCCCATTGAATAGTGCCAACAACTGGATCAAAAAATTCAATCCAAATTTCACCATTTTCAAATGTTGTTGATTCTCTTAAAATTCCTTCAACTCCATTAACCAAGTGATGCTGAATATTGTAATTTTTTCCAATTAGTTCAGCAAGCATATTTTCTTTCAACACAATCGATGATGGAAATTGTAGTTTCATATGTTTATTGAAATCTATATTTATTCCGTCAAATGTTATATCACATGCATTTAATATAATTGATTCTTTGTTGATGAGAAACAACATTATTTCATTATGTTCATTTACATATTGCTTAAATAAAATAGATATGGAAAAGTTGGATCATTTGGTGTTGATATATAACAATTCTTATTCAAGAATGCAAGATCAACATCAGTATGTGAACATGTCCTGATTCTATTTAATATGGATACAAATTCTCTATTGTCTTATCACATTACATGTTTTAGTTCATAAGCTTTCACATTTTCTTTCCAAAAATTTTAAGGAGCACTGGTTTCTTTAAGATGTGGTTGTTCAAATATCCAACAATCATGTACAAGTTATGCTTGACATAGCTTACCACAAAATATTATTTCAAGGTTCTCAAATAGGCAAGCTAGAGTGTGTGTAATTTCACTGAGTCACTTGTCAATTCTATAAATAAATTGAGAACCAATTAATGAATACTCATCTATCAATATAAATTTAAGTTGTTCGCATTTTTTTCTCAATACATCAAGTGTGTTAGAAGCCAATAGCACCATATGACCTGGTGAAAGTGAAAAATTCAAAGGTGAATGAAATATAACACCATGTGCACTATATGTAGATTTTCAAACAAATACAATTATTAGACCTTTTCTTTTCAAAGCATTTGATAGCATCAATAGGGAAACTTGATCCAAAGAAAAATGTCAAGAAGTTTAGTTCTTTAGAGAATTTGTATTGAAAAATGCCTAGGGGACAAACCCTTTCAGAAGGTGCAATCTGTATTATTCTTGTATCAAGATCATGGATAAGGTGGGCCTCTGAAGGTACAAGGTGAGTCTACTTCCCTCATTATAGGACTATCATTCTAATGATCTTTTCTACTCTGATCAGAATGTTATTTCCATCCATAGTTGAATTATATTTGTTTTCTTTTGTATAGAGATGTGTTGCACAAGTCATGTAATGAACACGTCACTTTCTTGGGTCAAATATTTTGAGACAAATAAGTGCTCTTGTATTCCAATTCTCTTTTTAGAATAATTCCCACTTTCATAGTGTTATTAATTTCCCTAAGAAATGCTCTCTGAATTCCATCTAGACTAGAGGGAACTTTTATTATTGTTCCTGTTAATCCAATTTGTGATATTTTGTAAGCAAGTTGTATTATTCTTTCAAGAGCCATCTTTGGCGCCACTAACCTCTCTCCCAAATATGTTAATTGTGCAATGGACATAAGTTTTTCATTTCACCGAATATAAAGAAGTGATGCAAATGTAGTGACTTTTTCATTGAGTATTGCATTGTCACAATATTTGCATATTTAATCATTGAGTTTAATGGTTTGGAACTATGAAGCAAGCCTCGGATAGAAAATAGTAGATAATATGTCATTGTTAATAGATTACATGTCCTTTCCAAAGGAAAATATATCACAAATGAAAAATGCATATGTAGGCGTGTCTTTGATTGATTGTGAATATCTCGCAATTGCTTTATTTGACATTACACGTTGCTTTTGTGCGTCTTTTACTATAGCACCTTATTCTCGTATTGCACATTACAATTAATGTAACTGAATGTACTTCTTACTATAGGCATTGGAAAAATAAGTGGAGACTTCTTTGTTATTTTGTGTCTCCTTTGAAAAAGGATTATTCTCCTCAATTGGTGATGTGGAATCCTTTGATACTACAACAATTTTTTGTTGTTGTTGATACTATTTTGTCAATTAGCAAATGTTTCAATTGAGTAGAACATATAATAAACCTAGATCCTTTGCTAACAGGGTATCTACAAGGTGTCAAGCAATAAAAAGGTGTCTTTTTAACTCCTAATTACCTTCACATTAATTGTCAAACCAGGGACGACTTTTTATTTCAAGAGTGTAGTCCGTTTGAGGCGACTATTTACTCAAGAGTAATGTTTTGTAGTATAGGGCTTAAAATCCAAAAGTAAATGAAAGTTGGAAACAAAATCTAATTGGAACAGCAAGAAATTGAAATGTTCTGAACTAAATCATTCACTCAAACAACCATCAATTGAGGATACAGTAGCAATAACTCATTCCTCTAGATATTGATGCAATTGAAATCAAACTAGAACAAGACAATCAATTTGAGAACGAGGAAGCAATAACCAATGTTCTCTACAGTTTACACTCCTTCTTTAAAGCAATTAAAAGGAAATAGAAATTGAACTAAAGCTACTGTTGAAAGTAAATTATGAAAACTCTTTAAAAGAAAACTCTTTCCAATGAATCAACAAAAATGAACAACAAAGCTTCATCTAACAAAAATTGTTTATTAATGGAAATGAATAGCAATGCTAAAATACTAGAATTAAACAGCAATCTCAAATGGAACCGAACAACAAAACTAAGTAATTAGAAATACACAACAACGTATAAATGTAATTGAATCAGAAACCTTAATCCAACAGCATGAACACTAATCGCAGTTATTGAAGCAACATCAGTTGCAATTATAATTGAATAGTAACTTAATTGAACAACCATTGCAATTATAAATGAGCGGCAATTAAATGAACCACGGTCTTAATTAGATAGCGCAATATTAGATCATAATTAACAACAGGACATTTCAAGTTGTAATTAATAATTTTGTCACTAACACTATCCAATTATGATTTCAATATAACAGAGCAATTTTGTGAAATGTTCATAAACAAAAGGTTGCTGAACAAAACAATTTAAGGAAATGAAAAGGAAATCAAACCATCACACAACAAAAATCGGAAAGATAAAATACTGCAGCAGCGTACTCCACTAGAGGCTGGGCCCTTAGCCGCCAATGGATGCTGTTGGGCTACCTCAAACAAGAAGAATGAACAGAAACTCCCAAATCATATATTAATCATCAAACTGTGAAATCATTACTACAGCTGAAGCTTTGAGAATTACAACATGCAACAATCCCTTTTTCCTCCTATCCTATCATGAATCATGAACTCTTAATTTTGAATTTCTAATTCTGAAATCATAATTCTGAATCCATCATTCCCAATTCTACATTCTCTCAGACATCCTAATTTCTGAATCTCTAATCCTCCATCATTTTTCCATCCCCCTCTCTGATCTCTGTTTTCATTTAAATAGAGAGAGATCAGAGAGAAGTTACAACAGAGATAATTACAACATGATTTCTATTACAAAATCGGATTGTTTCCAACCAATTGATCAACAAGAAAATATATTTCCATCCATCTTTCAACAAGAGCAAGGCGAAGTTGGCTTTGCAGCTAAGATTTGGAGGACGGTCGCAACAACAAATATGAGAAAATCGTGCTCAAAGAACCCTGCGTTTCTCTCAATACAAGCTTAATTTGGGCAAACTTTTCTTCTTTAAAGTTAATTGGGCCCGTTCTGGACAAAACCCATGTTCTATATTTTTCAGATTCTTCTTTATTTTCCCAGAATCTCAACTGCAAAATTGTCACTTCTTGTTCCAACGAATTTCTGAGTTGGCACTTTTAATGATCAAATCTTCAATCTGGAAATTATCTTGGAGGCTAAAAATGGTGAATAATGTTACAACCAATTTATTAAAACTATCATTGATAAAATCATGCATAATAATCAATTTATTAGAAATAAGGGAGAAGAAATAATATTCATCCATAAGAGCATAAATCATTTATAAAATGGATTTATATAATAAATTATAATAAATGATATGATAAAGAAGAGTAAAAATGGATAAAATAAGTGTTAAAAAGTGGTCATATTTATGGCCCAACACAAGGTACACTTGAAGTCAGCTTGAAGTTATCTCTTTCTGAGATTCCTTGGAGCATGTATGGTGTATTGTCAATGTTACTAATATTCTCAACATTTTGAATTTCCGTAATTGCATGGAAATCTACATGTTTTGTAGATATTGGTATATGCATAAGCTAAATGACTTTAGAGAAAAAAAAAAATTATGAATAGAAACTCAAGGAAATATCTTTTGTTACTATATTCCAGATATATATGTTAACCTCCAGGAGTTCACATATCCATTCTATTGCAAAACCTTTTCCCTCTAGATGTCCATATGCATATGGAATTGACATATTTATAATATAATCTTTCCAATCATTGATAAATTGTTCTTGTCCAATGTTTTTAGCACTCAGGTCTTGTTGTAAGCAATTCATAGCTTTATGATCATTGCAAATGAAACAATTGTAAAACAATTGTGCAATGTTTTTCTAATATTAGATATATCAAACCATCATGAAAATGTGCAAATAGAATCAAACAAAGAGTCATCAAAGCCATTGAAATTTTGTCAATAGATCATGAGACCTTGTTCAAATAAGATTTTCTCAATTGACAATTTGTCAAACTATCCATGTGAGAATTGGTATGGAAGAATTCATGGGCCAATCATTCTACTTACTAAAGCTACACTATCTACTATTATATGTAGCATCAATGGTTCAAAATATCCACATGCAGGATTTTTATTATGTAGTAAAATATTATATTGATAGCCATGAATTTCTGAATTGTACCATAGATATGGCTGGCCATTTGTAAATAGCCAAACACTGAATGGAAATGACAATGACTTGAAGAACCATTTGATACAAAATGCATCCCACAATAAGCTAATTATAATTCAAGCATAAATAGAAGAAGGTGTACACAATCCTTTCATGTAAATTTCAAGATAATTAACACGATGAAGAGCCTAAAGGTATTCATAAATAAAATTAGTATGCAATGAATACAAAACAACATCATGTCCATGAGATAAGAAAAGTCGAAAGTGGTTTAAAATTTTATGTCGTATTTCAACTGACCTATAGAGAAAGTGAAGAAAAACAACGAGTCAAATAAACAATCATCATTATTACATAATAAATGCTCTAATCTATGTAGATTGAATCTAGATAACTTGTGATCAATTTCTTACAATTTTGATCGTTTTTCAATGCAAAACTATTATTTGTTGCCATAACGTATATTGAGACAAACTCACAATTTGCCCAAATGTTACCATGATTTATAGCATTAGGAGCATGGATTTCATTGAATGTCCAATCAGCACATATGATATTATGAAATTTTTAGATGTCATGTATTATCTAGTCTACATTGTCTTTGTGATTATCTTCTCTCCCTGTTTGTTTTTTCATAATACTACGAAAATGAGTACCTAGCACTGTGACAAAAGAGTGGATGCAAATGCCATAAGGAATCTTGAAGATTGCATTTTTTGTAATTGAAACATAATTTAAAACTAAATACATTTATGAAATTTAAAATAATAGCAACCAAAGCATTATTACCATTTTAACAAATTTCAAAACATAATATTTAATTTCCAAAATTTTGTGAAGAAATTTTTAGAACAACTGTAAATTTGTTTCAAAATTTATAAATCAAATAGAATCCAAATATTATCTTGCAAAAATAAATACAATATAGATTTCTATAATAAACACCTCTAATTTAAGATAACAAATAAGAAACCATTGCTTGCTTGCAATCATAGAACTACAAATACATTAAATTGTAAACAAAGCTGGGAAGGATAAATTTGTACCATATTGTTTGCTAGACAATGAAATTGTTATCTAATATGTCATAAAGAGAAAATAACATTCAAGCCACACATGGCTAGAGTAATTGCAAATAAAAACCACCACTCAATATTAATCATAGTTCTATAACAACATTGAATTGGATATGTACTTTAGTAAATGTGTCAAATTGAACAAAACATATTGCACCGAAATTGTCTAGAAATGAGATAATTAAAGCTTCCTTAGCAACTTATCTTGGGATACAAATTCCAAGTAGAGATACAACACAAAAATGGATATGAGATTTAGAGGTGCATTTAATATCTCCTGATTTTAGCATTAAAATATGTAGAAGTACTTTCTCAATTGAGACATAGTGAATCAGCAAATTTACAATCTAAATCACACAAAAAATCTTACATGTTAGAATCTGACAGTCATTCAATGTTCTATGGATTCGAACAAAGATATTTCATGCAACAACATATACATTTTCACCAATTAAGGCTACAGTTAATCCACCTATCACTAAAATTGCATTCACACCGCTCATTGTTTTTCCTTTTGATTATTAGACTAATCTTTTATAAGTTCTTGAAATGACTTTGAAAATTCCACAAATGCACATTCCATGACTCAAAATCATTCACAATTGCATAGCACTATTCTATAAAAGATTCCACCCAAGCTAACATACATCACATGAATCCAGTATATCATCAAGTCAAATAATGATTCTACAATGTAAATAATACTACTATTTAAAGGCTTGTTAGTATCAACTACAATAAATAATATCAAGAAAAAGTGTTCTAAAAACTAATTTCATTCATCAAAGATGTTCAATTGTAAGCAGATTAGACATTGTACTTAAAATCATACCAAATGTCAATTGGCCAAAAATTTAAAATCCAAGTATCTAAAAGTATTTGAAAATCCTTGTAGTTAACTTTCAGTGTTTAGACATTAAATACTATTAAACACCACAATTACAAATAACAAAGGTTGTAATGCTCTTTAATTCCTCCTAGTTTCCATTTGTTTTTTATTTATTTCCACTTGTTTTGAAAAAAAACACATAATTGCTACATAAAACAATAATATTATTCCATGATTCAAAAAATCCTTTAAAAGCTTAACTTGCAATCTAGCCACAAATAACATGTAATTTAATCCCAAATTAATGGACAACAATAAATTTCATTTAAAATTTCTAAAAAATCTATGAAGTTTTGCATATTGCTCCATCTAGATGAAAGTATAGTGCAAATTCAAAATTTCACAAATGTCTAGAACATCCGAAGAACTACAATCCCATACCTATAAAATAAGAAGCACATACAAAAACAAATATTTCTCAACTAAAATGGAAATTATTTAATCAAATCCTAAAAATACATATTTCAAAGGTCCATCATAAACATTATGAAGGAATTAAACCAATGTGTGATCTATATAAATAAAATACCTACAAAGAACAATCTATATTAGCAATTGGAATATTTATTTTTTATTTTTATTTTCTTATCAGTAATATTTTCTCATTGAATATCAATCAATGCATCATGACTTACAAAAATCACTAATAAAAATAATAACATGTTTCTAACTATACATAACCTCATATATATATATATATACACACACACACACACGACA